>JACEGR010004757.1:0-82731 GCA_014170235.1 Listronotus bonariensis | reverse complement strand
TTCCGCTGCCATTATCATTTCGCGCAAATAAAAATGGCTGTTACAGAAAAACTAATTGAAATTGTGAAACACTATTCTATAATATATGATCTAAGCGACGAAGATCATAAAATATGAGAAAAAAGGACAAAGTTTGGAATAAAATAGGATCAATAGCCACCGTACTCCGAACGAAAACCAGGACGTCGACAAATTCTTTTCTGTAATGCGGATAGGTAGTCTGTTTGGCGTCAGGCGCGTTCACCCTCGATTTGCTTGCGCACAAACCCGTTTTTTCGTCCATGAAATGTAAATTTTGTTTCGCGCAAGTAATAACATTGGCAATCCATCGAGATAGTTATTCAGGTGGTCATATTTCAAAACTATTGAAAATGACATAATATATAAGGTAATAATTTTAAAAAGTTTTGAGTTTCTTAAGTCTTTGATGTTTATATTTGTATGGCAAATAGTCGCGGATTAGTTTTTGGTTTTCGCGGCAATATGGGGAAGTCTTGACCGCTACCGTTCGGACACACACAGCGTCGCGATTGGTCGGTTCCGGTAGTCAGTGTGGCCTACGTGGTATAATGCTAGTATACCAACCTTTTACCCAAGCGATCTGAATTCCAGAGTTCTAAAAGTTTGTCACCTTGGAAAAGGCAGTTACAAAGAACTATATATTTTCTGGTAGTTCGTGTAAAAATGGATGGTATGCAATAAATAAAAATTTAAATTACAAAATGTGTTGCATGTGCCTGTAAAATTAAATTGGGTCATTCTTTGGTTTCGATAGCCGACTAGGCAATAATACTTTAAAAAAAATAATGCCAGTACCTAATATTCTTAAAAGTAGTCTTTGACTGGTAAATCTGATGGGGGATGAGATTTTGACGTCATCGTAATTAAAAAATTAAATTAATGATTTTTTTTTTATTGTAATTTTTTCTAATAATTTTTTTTAAATTTGGGGTAACAACATTTTGTGCCACCCGGTGTAATATTTAAATGATAAAAAACTAAAAGATTATTGAACCTAAACAAACAACTAATGCTAAATAAAGAAATATTATAAACGCTTAATGGGCGATAGCAAATAAATCGATTTTTAATAAAATAAATAAGCCCGTCCCGACACGTTATGATTTACATTTAAATTTTGTATATCAAAGTTTAAGGTTAACTAAAAATTATGAAATATAAAAAAGTTTTTAATTAAACTAGGTTTTAATTTTTTTTTGTCATTGTGTCAGCTTTTCTTTAAATTTACTAAAAGTCTATTTCTGACCTCTCTTAAAATATTTTAAGATTGTATTCTTATACTACCAATATTTCTTTAAATTTTAATTTTTTAGCGCTTTTTGTTTTTAAAGTAAAAATAAAATAGTATATTTTAGACCAAGCAGTGAAATAAGTATTCCGTATAAGTTGCGTACTATATTTTATCAACGATTATAAATATATCACGAAAAAATATTTTTCCTACGACCACTTGTGAAAATGCGTTATATCACAATAGTGTTGCAAAGTATTTTACAGCACTAGTGTTGCAAAGTACTTTACAACACTAGTGTGATATATATTATGATGTCATTCTAAAAACTGCTATTGGATTTGCAAGTGACATTTTTTTGTAGTAACAGTAAAAAAACTTTTACTTACCTTAAACAGTAAAACCCAAATTAGCGAAAATCATCTTTCTAACGTTAAGTTACTACACAGTATAAGCTTTCTTCTAATAATAAAAAGAGTAATAATAAAATTTCTGAAAAAATAAAAACATAAACAAAAATAGACATACCCACAAAAACAACTTTCACTAACTGCTCGCTCAGTGGCACAGTGTTGTCAGGTGAGTAGATCAAATTAAAAATCTTCCTCCTACCTTTGAGTAGGCACTTTATAGAGGCAGCCTTGCCGCTTGACCACATGACCTAAAGCGCCAGAGAAAAACTCCTATAGATCATCTGTCAGATCTCTCTGTCTTCGTGTACTCAAACAACTGGTTAAATATATTTTTTTAATCCTTTAATTAAACCTGAGGCTAAAAACACTTTATAAATTCATTTATCCATTCATAAATAGAATCAGACCCTTCCGACGTTGCCAAATGCTTTCCATATTTTGCATGGTATAACTGACGTTAAGTAGTCGTTTTTTTCTTTCTCTTAGGACTTTACAACAACAACAACAATTTTCATATTTTTTTCAAAAATATGAGGAAAAATATGTAATTTTAACCTAATTTTACATGTGACGTTCAGTTTCATTAACTCGTTTTACCAATTTTACCCCACCCAGCACCCCTTTTTACTCTCCGGTTCCGTAAGTTTGTTTACTGATATTTTTTAAAAAACGGTATAATTTGGATATGCCCAACTTACGTTTTATTTATTACGACTGTCTAAAATATGTAAGTATCAATAATTTAAAAAAAACCTTAAAAAAGCCGAAAACCGTATTAAACTATTGCCGTTATTACCTAACCAAACCATACAATTATTATTAAGTGAGGGCCTTTTTAAATTATAAAATGATAATAATAAGATAATGCTTCTAGGTAGGTTATTTTCGATGTAAAAATATTGTCAAAACAGTATAATATAGCAGTGAGGAAAAGTACATATCACACTAGTGTTATAAAGTAAAAATCACCTTAGTGTTGCAAAGTTCTCAATTGTTTTTAATGTTTACTGTAAAGACAAGCTTTTTTTTTTTGGTGAATAATTTTTGGTCGTAGGAAAAATAGTGTACAGTACTCGTGTGAAAATGACTTTCTTACACTCGTGTGAAATTAGTCATTTTCCACACTTGTAATGTAATATACTATTAAAACAAGTTTCTTGTAGATTTATATCAAAACAATTAATTATTTTTCCGATTTGTGACAGAAAATATTTATCATTCATGGCATAGGGTTTATTATGGCCTACTGTATTTTTTTTCGAATGTGATTTTGTTATTACGTACTTATTAAATATTTGTGTACCCATATCCTACAAAAAAATAGTGACCTTGTCTTAAGAGTCATATCGTATTTATGCACATTTAAAGCACATTGCAACGGCCGTAGGTAATAAGCGTGGGTAATGGGTATGGATTATGAGCCATATTACACGTTTAAAATCACAATAATATAATGTATACATTTTTAAACAGTCGTAAAAAATGTAATCCTATACGACTAAAAATTTATAAATTATATATAAAATTTGTAGAATTTTTCTTTTTAGAAAAACCGTCAATAATACACCTTATTAATAAAAAATGTCTGCAAGAGTTGGTTCTATTTTTATTTTAGAGTATGAATATCAGATAAGCAAACCTTTTCACACATAATAACAAACCCTATACGACAAATATTTTTAGTTTTAAAGAAATTATACAGCATGTCCATAATATTGGAAAAATTTCTTAGCAAAATGTGTTTTCTTTTAATAAAAAAATTAAAAGATATTTTTTGAAAATACCTAATAAATAAAAAAGGCTAACTTATTGATAATTAAATGAAAATAAAAATACATATTTTTTCTTTATAAATAATTTATTTTAGTTTTTATATGCATACAATATAAAGTTAAATTAAAATGTATGTAATGAGTTACCCAAAGGGTAATAATTTATACAACAAAATTTTAAAATTTTTATTACCATTTAAGGCTATTTAAATAGGTATTAAAAAAATAAATCTATTTTTTATTCACAAAATAATAAATTCGTAATATTAAATCTATCTGTAAGGTAATTTTTTTGTCACGCTTTTATTCTAAAAAAACATTTCTTTTTACGATTTATTCTTTTGTTTCTCCTAGAAACCACAATAACGACTATTTTTTTCCATTATGGTTTGTTGGCATTACAGCATGTGCTAAACACTAACGCCATATACACCTAGATGGCGCACTTTTTACCTTCTTAACCTAACGGTGCTCTGGCTGATTGTTTTGGAATTGCTTGGCGAGATGGCTCTGGCCGTCTAAATTAACTCCCTTGGTTTTGATAGGGATTATGTTTAGGCGACCAGAAACATAGTCGAGTTCTCAGAAATGTACAACCGTTTTGAGGATTCCCAACAAGGATGAAACACGTGTATAATAAGAACAATTCCTCTAAAAACAACAAATCGACAATCAGGGTAATAACGACAAATACAATTTTATAATGATAATAAATTATGTTAAAAATACGGTTACAGGTATTAACGTCCAAGCATTTGTTTGCAAGGCCTACTTAAAAATAATAGTAAAATATAATTAAAAATAGAAAAAATTTAACTTTTCTTTTAACTAAAAATTAAAATATGACATGTGATACATCGTTGAATTTGTAATAAAAAATGGGATCAGATACAGGGTGTACTTTTTTTCAAACCATATAAAAAATAAAGTTGATGATGGTTTCTTGAAAACGAAACGTCGGGTATAAAATCTAAAAATACCATCATGTAGTAGCTAAAAAGTGTCAATGAAAACTGTTATTAGTTTTTTTATACCTGTTCAAATAAAGTCAGAAAAAAATAAAATCGATATAGTCAAATTTTCTTTTTGCCAAATAACTCAGCAGGCTATAAAATTTTTTCAAGTTTCTAAACGGCATGTAAATAAGCTCTAAAAAACACAACTTTTTTCCTAATTTAACCTAAGCTGTATCTCCAATAGATACTGAGACTCCCATGCTTAGGATCCTTATTATGGCCACCCTGTATATATATATATATATATATATATATATATATATATATATATATATCGATACCTAAAAGCACAAATGTGCTAAGTCCAACTTCTCTAGTTAGTGGTAAATGCCAACACAAGTTTTGTATATTGCATAACTAAAGCACTAGGACGATATTTTTTTGTTATTGGACCACTATTAGTACTTTAATATTTTTAAATACTTTTAAAAAACCTAGACCTAAATAGATTCATGTAAACAACGAATACAGCCTTTTTTAGAAAAATTGTTGGACATAGAACATATGTGCAGGTATTATTTAATACATGAATTGGACATAGAAGGTTTGATACCATTACTTTATTAATTACTAAGATAAAAATGCATCAAAAAATAAGTTTTAACTTTATTTGGAAAATAACTATTAGACTTGATGTCATAATGACCAGAAAAAAAAATAATATGTACATGTAAGACAAAGTGAACTTAAGTCCCAAAAATATAAAAAAAGCTTATGCCAAAGTAACTAAAAAGTAATTTTACAAAACAAACAAATCAAAGTAATTAAGTTTTGGTCTTCACTCTTGTTCAAATACTTGACAATTTTCTTCTTCACTATTAAAATTCCAAACTGCTTGGTCTTTGACTCCTCGAGCTGATGGTAAATTATTGAAGTAGAAAAAGTAATCATGCGGAATTATACCCTTTCGTATGAGATTTAATAAGTCTCTTTTTTGGCTAATGAAATTGGCAGCTCTCTTGTATATTTTTTGGTTAGAGCAATTGAATTCCATTGAATGTTACTGTTACTGAATTTAATGTATTCAAAATCATTTGCCGTTACATCGTATTTGAAGGCAACTGTATTCGCGTCTCGCAAAAATCTAAACCACTTTATTTGCATCCATTTAACATCTTTTCCCATGGTGGTTTTTTTCTATTGGTAATAAGTTTAGAACTCAAATCTTGAAGATTATAGACATCATCAAAACGATTTTCATGAACCACATAAGGAAATGGCTTTTTTCTACTCATTTCAATTAGCAGTTTATAATCTCTTGGCAAATACAATTTCTTATGTTTTCTGCATTTTTCGATAGTTGCATGGATACTGTCCGCTTCCAGGTAGCTATGACCGCTTTCCATGAACTTTAAGTCGATTACGTTCAAAGCACCAAGGGTATTAACCGCATAAAGCAAAGCAGCAAATACATGTTGATTGCGGTTTTGACCACCGCATGTGTCCGCATAAAGTACAATGTGCATAATTTCCCCTGGAAGGTTTTGAAGATACTTTAATAGACACGTTCCAATTTCTGAGCTTCCTTTTTTCCCTCCAGTCTCGTCCCATAAAAACACACGCCATTTTGTTTTGAATCATAAATTGTAAAGTTCATAACGGAGAGTTTTCTTGAAAAATAAATTTGAGCATCGCCAGCAAAAGGCAGTGTTAGCACAGCCTGTAAATCAAAGGTAGCGTAAATCATTGTTTCGGAGTTTTCTGCCTCTTTTTTATCTTTTTCTTTCATAACTGCAATATTTTCCTTTCTCTGCCTATGTAGTTTATAGCTCTCGTCGGTCTCCATTGTTTTCGTACGCTCTGCTTGGTTACATATGGAGCACTGGTCTTTCTTTGGTTGGAATATAGCAAGCGGTGGTTCAAACTCATTAAAAATTCTGCGGAAGACATGTTCTTTAACCGCTGCAAGGCCTTGTCTTTCACTATATAGTTCATACAATTTACTGATAGACAAATCAGGTGCCAGATATAAACGGGAACTTCGTTGTCTGCAGTAATGGGAAGGTACTTTGGGGATCTCGGAAAGAAAACGTTGTACTTCCCGCACCTTTTCTGTTGGCGTTGCATTATGGGCTGGTTTACCTTTTCTTTTATCGCTTCCAAGGTAGGACCCATTTTGACTTTTAAAGTAATGCATCATTAACAATTCTTTAGAAATTGCAAAAGTAGCACAAAAAATGTGAGACACACACGAAGTAATTCTCCTTTTCCATCTGGTAAGAAATATACTCTGCTAACTTTTTCTCAACTTCTGAATCGTCTTTTCTTTTTCTCTTTCTTGCAATTGGCATTTCTTTAACGAGTGAACAAATATGATCCTTTTGTCTGGTAATATCGGCATAACTCCAATATTCTTCAAATAAGGTTTGTTGTTGGGTAGAAGTAATGTTTTTGCAGGAAAATCGGCACGCACAACGCATGATTTTCGGTTGTTTCTTAGGTCTGACAACACCTTTTCTATCAATATATGATTTTCCAGCTGCTCTTTTTAATTTTCGATCATTTTTCTTCCAAAGACTTGTTTCCGCAAAACCTTTCCGTTTTCGCTGACGTTGTGTTGGTTGATTTGCAGAAGGACCCGGTTCAACTTGTGATAAAACCGTTGGAACATCCATGACATTGTTTGAATGTTTGAAGCCTGTGTGATTTGATTCGCTTGAGTTGCTATCAGAAGAAGGATAGTAATCCTTGTCTTTGCTATCGTAAGCATCAACGTTCCCCAATTCCTCGCTGTCAATATTTTGTGTTATTGCCGAAGTAGATGGCCCATTTAAATCACCTATTTGAATAAAAATTACATGTTAGTATATTAAATCGCTATTATTTTTTTAATAAAACTTACACTCGTTATCATTTGTTTCGGATAGCGCTGGAACCGTTGGAACATAAACAACATTATTTGGATGTTCTAAACCTGTATAATTTAATTCGCTCTGGACCCTATCAGAAGTAGGATAATATTGCATGTCGTTTTTGTTGACAACATCAATGTTTTCCAGCTCCCCTATGTCAATATTTTGTGTTATTGCCGAAGTAGATGGTCCTAATATATGCGTGCCTTAACGATTCAAACATTTTGCACATCTAAGTGAAAATAAAAATTGTTCTAATATTTTTAACTTACCGAAAATTTTGCTGGAAACAACATACACTCTACTAAACACTTCACTAAGAACAGTTAATTACTATATTTTAATATTTTAAAACGACTGAATTCAAAAAGTTAAATCTCAAACGATCTTAATCCTTTCTTTCACCAAGCGAAACTCAACAAGTTTATGCCTGGACATAGTACTGTGTGAGCTCGCTAATTTGTACAGTGATGGACATAGTACTTATGTGCACCAGAGAAAGAAATTTGTATGGACATACCTTTTTTTGTTTTATCATGTTTTCACTAGTTTTATTTATAATTTGGACTTGGAACTTTTGTGCCCTAGACTCTGTTGGTAATAAGAAATGCAGAGATGCCAATATCTCCATTTTGATTAATCGTCCAAGCATTTGTTTGTAAAGTACCTATTTCTAAAAATAATAGCAAATATTATTAAAATAGAAAATTTAACTTTTCTTTAACTAAAAATTAAAATATGACATGTGATACACGTTGAATTTGTAATAAAAATGGATCATAGGTGTGAGTTTCAAACCATATAAAAATAAAGTTGATGATGGTTTCTTGAAAACGAACGTCGGGTATAAAATCTAAAATACCATCATGTAGCTGGTGTCAATGAAAACTGTTATTAGTTTTTTTATACCTTCAAATAAAGTCAGAAAAAATAAATCGATATAGTCAAATTTTCTTTTTGCCAAATAACTCAGCGTTTTCCAAGCAATTTCATTTAAAACGTTTATTAAAATATATATATATATATATATATATATATATATATATATATATATATATATATATATATGTGATGATTTCCAACAAGGATGAAACACGTGTCACCGTCTTCATTGCGACCCGGGGTTATCCATTTGCTCTGGAGATTTTAATGTAACCAACCAAGTAGTCGTTTCTACCATGTTAGTGTATTTGTTTTCTTTTCTTTATTTGTCATTTAGGAGCCTCTATGCCCAACAATTTTAAACTTTTATTAAATTGTTTATTCTAAGGCTCAAGAACATTACTTCTCTTATTATATATATAGAGTATATATATATATATATATATATATATATATATATATATATATATGCTTCAATTCTTCAATTTTTTTCTTAAACCATTTCTTATAATTACTTTTGTTTACTTTGTTTCTTGGGATTGAGGTTTTTTTATTAATAAAACAATAATTTACATTTTCTGACGTTTCGCCTTACATGGAAGGCTTTTTCAAAGATCTATTTATTTATTTTAATGATAGTCTTTTGGCATGTTCCTACAAAATAATAAACGAGTTAAAACAATAATAATTATTTACAAAATATTAAATGGATGATTTTTTAAATTTAAAATTCCTATATTTATATAATAAAACTGACACAAAGGTAGACATAAGACAATTAAAATTATATTTTAAAAACATTAAACTAATAATTAAATAAATATGAACATGCCAAAAGACTATCGTTAAAAAAGATAAATAGATCTTTGAAAAAGCCTTCCATGTAAGGCGAAACGTCAGAAAATGTAGGTTATTGTTTTGATTAATAAAAAAAAAAAAAACCTCCAATCCCCAAGAACTACAAAGTGGGCAAGAGTGATATATATATATATATATATATATATATATATATACATATATACATATACGCATTACCTTGATCGGTGCTCTCAAAGATATGTGTATATAGCTTTTAGCATTTTAGGCGAGAGCAGATTTTTCCTGTCTCAGAATGAATGTTTTTAAACGAAAAAAAGCTACGGCTATAGTTAAGTACATTCCTGATTGGACACGCTGTGTTATTAGCACTTAGAAATGTACTTTTCGAGCTTCTATTTATTTTTATATGAAATAAAGGTTTGGACTCTATTAAGGAAACTACACGATTTAGTTGCATTAGGCTTTTTGCTTTGTTGCAGTAAACACTAAAACATTTTTCTGATTAAGAATTGCACCTTTGCAGTGAACGCTTTAGCCAGTTTAAAGAGTTTACAATACACATCTTTTCTATTTTTCTATTCTTTGACATGATTTTCCTTTGGCCTGTATTAGCAAAACCGACAAACTCTTCGAAAAAGTTCTTAAATTTCTGATTTTGTAATTAATTATTTTCAGTGCTCTGAAAAAAATAGTTCTGTAAACGTGCTTGTCGTTTTCAGCTTTTATAACTGTGTTAACTAACTCCGTTTAAAACTTTTAGTTTATTAAAAGTTGTAAAATGTTTAGCGCCATAAATGATGTTAGTTAACGAAGCAAAGTGTACCTAAAAATAATTTTTGACATACAAAAAAAAGTTTTTAACCAGGGTTATCCATATGGGGTTAAGGGCATTTTTGTAAAGAAACAAGTGGTACTCCACTGGACTCTCTTAAAATTAAAATATTGTTCTTGATTCTTGTTTAATTAATTTTAAATAAATTTAATCCCTTGACTTTTTTATTTAATGTAGGTTTTTGCGTCATTTCAGACATGTTAATAGTACGAATTATCACTTAATTTGCGTTACCAAATATTTTTATATAATATAAAAGTTACAGTAAGCTACTAATCATATTTTTCTTATGAAATTAATTTTGGTATAAAATTTAAATCAAAAGAATTATATAAATTAATGTTGAGTTAGCTAGACGACTATGCCAAGAAAAGTATTTATTTACGCGATAAACGCACATCGATTCAAAATAGTTAAGAACATAAATTTGTTTCAAATTTAAATTGTGTATTTATTTTTTGAAAAGGGCAGTGGCATACCTTTTTTGCTTTAAAAATTTGGATTTTATTTATGTATGCGAAAAACGCACATCGATTCAAAATATTTAAGAAATTAAATTTGTTTCAAATTCAAATTATATTTTAATTTTTGAAAAGGCAGTGGCGTACCTTTTTTTTGCTTTAAAAATCTTTTACGCGCAATCCCTCATCTCGGCATGGTCAAATCACTATCTAATTAATAAAAAATAAATTTAAAGGTAATTTTTTACTGTAGAATTTAATATCATCCATACGAAATGACGGTGCCGAGAAATGGTTTTTATTTAGTTACAAGAAAACCGTGCATCAAATAAAAAAGTCAAAATATTAAATTTGTGTCAAATTAAATGACCATTTAAAAAATACTTGTTATTTTGGAAAAATGCAGTGGCGTACCATTTTTTCTTCAAAAAATATTTACCTTAAACCCCTCATGAACGACACTGGATTTTTTTTTATTGTATGCCAAAAAATGGCGTCCCCCGAATTTTTTAAAATATCTAAGTTGGTATAAAAGCTACGGTTAAAAAAACACAATTTTTTAAAAATTTTAATACCTTGTAGTTCACAAACTTAGGCGTTTAGGACATATTTCATATAAAGTTTTTACATATTTTTTATTGTATAATTACCCCTTAAAGATTGTTTGATAAGTTGTGAAACATCCTGTATAATATTATTACAGTATTAGCAGATAATTTTACAATACTTAATTAATATTAACAGAACTATTTTGGTGCAATAAGACCGATACGTCTTACGATTTTGTCCCAAAATCCCTATTTCCTAACGCACTGTGCATCAGTTCTGCTTTGTTGTTACTGGACTAGCTTATATACCTTTTTACTTAGCTGAATATGTATATGGTTTCCGTTTTATTTTGCTACCTGAGCACGCAATTTACAAGCAACGTTGCAAATAACTATCTATTTTTCAAAATATTTTTAAAAAATGATAACCATACCATAATTTAAATTAAAAAAAAATCTGAACATTTGTAATATTTTCTAAAAAAATATTTTATTTCAATTCAGTAAATTCTAATTTGGGATTTACAAACTCGGTAAAGTAATATCAAAACTAATATAAAATTGTGTCAAAGGACAGATGAAAACTTTAAGTAGGAAAACTTTATCACAAACTCTTTGAATGTGCCAATCAACTGAAAAGTTAAATAGTAGCATTGACTTTGTAGAAGGAAATATGTTATTTTCTAAGAGATACGGAAAATCTAACAAACCTTATTAGAAATTCCTCATATGTTCTTTTCAGATATTTAAATATTGGAAATATTTTCGGGTTTCATTATTTTATTATAGTTTATGGTTAATCGGTAAAGTAATCCTATTTTAAATATATTTTGAAGATGTTAAAGAGGGTCTAGGACGTTTGAGCATCGCCGTTTCGGCGTTGCCATTTCGGGGTCTTTGTTTTGACGTCGAGACATTTCGGTGTCGAGCTATTTTGGCATCGAGCTGTTTTGGCGTCAAGCCATTTCAGTATCCAGCCATTTTAGCGTCGAGCCATTTTGGCGTTAAAGTTTTTTCCACCTTTTAGGAATTTTAAGTAATATTTATCTAATTGCTGACTTTAATGCTGACGATATCCTGATTAGATATTTCTTCGCCTTTCCTACCTGACAATATTTTTTAAAAGTGTTTATTTGTGTTGTAAATTATCGGGTCCGTGTGACGAAATAGTTTCGTAATGTGTCTTTTTAATTAGAGGCCCTTGATAAAGTGGCAATCAAGCCACGAAACGTTAGGCTAAATACAATAGTGGTTTTTTGACTATTTTTTGGCGGTTTTTAATAGTTTATCCGGACGGCGCGGCGGTTTCTATCAATAAAATAAGTAAAAACGTAGATATTATAATTGAGCAAAACCGCCGGCGGTCGTTTAGTCAGTACTTTTGAAATAATGTTTTTTATTAAACTTATCTTTATGGTCATTATATTCGTTTTTGCCGCCCCGCCAAAGCGTATAACTCTTAAATAGTTAGTGATCCCCTAGTGCTATCGTCTTTACTAACTAGATATTGTGAACACCTAGTATAAAAAAAGTGTACATTTTGGAAATTTTAAAAATATACATTTTTGGGAATTTTAAAATAAGTATACATTTTAATTAGTTTACTTAACATTGGGAAATTTGCTACATAAAAATATATGTGAGGTGTCAAGGTCTTAAAAGTATAAATTAAACAATTTTCTAGGTTACTTTTATAATAATAAAATAAAAACATTAAACAAACTGGGTAGCGGAGAAATGCAAAACAAACACTGAAAAATTTGATATTTAAAGAAGAGAGAAAGAAATTAAAAGGGGGATTTATCAGATAAGAAGTAGTTAGTGAAGTCAAGCATAAAGTTAAAGTTTTAGTTCAGCCCCCGTACGGGCTACCCCGAGTGGGGGTATGCCCGTACCAAATTAAGTTAGTTCAATAAGTTAAGTTGGTCCTAAAAAATACAAAGTTAGTTTTGATGTTCCACCGGTCTCATGGTCCCAAGAAGATAGTTCCATATGGTACATTGCCCCAGTGACGTAAAGTGGCCCTATATGTATTCAAAATATACGTTACAATATTACTAACCAAAACCAAGCCAAACTAACTAGTTCATTGCAAGTTATATAGACAACCATCATAATGAAAATAATTTTTAATTAGTATATTGCTTTTAAGTTCTTAATAATAAATATATGAAAACTACTGTCTAGGATTTAAAAAAGTTGTCTGACGCAACGGTAAATTCAATCTTAAATATTTATTATTAACCCATTATTAAAAAAATTAAAATTTTACATGTTTGATTATATGCAATTTTTCTTAGGGTTACCCTAAAGACAAAATGGCCGACCTCAAAGTGTCTCGACCAGAGTCCGTATAAAAGGGTAACGATATTTCACCGTATTGTTTTATTGACGTCACCAAGAATATTTTTAACTATGTTGTGAAAAGGAATAAGTGTGAATATTGGTGTCGGAAAAATACAGCTAATAGTATTATTAAAACAACCGTTTAGACAACACTATTTAATAAATATTAAGTTGCAACTTTTTATAAATATCACTAATTATAACAACACGAAATAAGAGGTAAAAATTCTAAACGCCACTGGATTAATAAATAATCAGTTGTCAAAAAAATGATTTCACCCATCGTGCCAAGTTTTTTCTGTTATATGCCCAACCTAGCGCCCCCGACTTTGAACCCGAGTCGAGGTTGTGTCATAATAGTAGGAGAGGTAGCGCTAGATTTGAAAAGTTATTTTACACAGGCTAAAAATTTCATAAATTACAGTTTTCTTTTCACATTTAACAGCGGCGAGCGTCGCGTCAGCTGCCTAAGTAGCGGTGGATAACGAAGGCAGCATCTAAAAGTCGGTAAAAAAAAGGACAAGAAGTAATTTGGTACCGTGTCAAAATTTTTGAGACAGTTCTTTAAATGATTTTACACTAAAAGATAATAGTCAGCTGTATTGAGGATGGTGAATCATACGTCAGTCACGTATATGTATAAAGATATCAAAAAATTTAATTACTTACTCCTTTTATACATTAAGAAATTTATGCAGTTAATTACTTATATTGTTAAAATAATAAAAAAAACTGTCAGCCGGATTTTTATTGGGAAAAAGACCGTCAGTAAGCGCCATAAATATTCTGGGCCAAAATTCGAAATTTTCTTAAACATGTATAGGCCATAACTAATTTTGTGTATTGTAGAGAAAAATTATAAATATTTACTCTACCGACTTTAATTTTTATTATATTTTTGTGCAAATGTCAAAAAATATGTGAGAATAATTTTTAAATTTTAGCAGTGAGTTTTTTTGATTAATTATAATGTAGGAAAATGTTCGGTTTTTAAGGCAGGACGGATTGAAATGCGGTTTTCTGCATTCGCTTCCAAAAATAATTTATAAAATTTGCACCCAAATTTTTACCTTATCCAAACCAAAAGTTGCAATACTGCATTTAAAACGAAATGCTTCTTTCAAGACGCCCTTGAAAAAATTTAATATATTTTTAAATATGAGCTAGAATAGGCCTAACCCGAGGGTTTTTGAGGTCACTGATCACGATTATGATGTTTAAATTGACCCAAGAAATACCTTGAGCTCAGGAATGCCGACGAACGTCATGTCCTTGGGACTCACCTAAAATTCATGCGGAAAAGGAGAGAAATTTGGAGCCCGGGGTTTTTTGGGCCTTTGAATTTAAATATGGCATCGACGAACACCTCATGGACACCGGGTGCGCCGTAACATGAACGCCACCTTCATCTTCAAAAATTTTTCTGACAAAAGTGCCAAAAACAAGCCGAACTTCGATGTGGGGGCGTTTTGTAGGGCGCTAAATCCGAATTTCATATCGAAAACGATTCCCGCACATCTGGTGCACCAAATATAGCCCTGACCATCATTACCGTAAATTGTTTTGACAGAATCGAAAAGACAAACCAAAAATCGTTATGGGATTTTTTGAGCGCTTTATCCAAATTTCACATTAAAAACTACCCTCCCAATCCCTGGATAGTTGTTTGCGATTGTATCTGTAAACTCTCCGAGTCGGCGTTCACAGCCAGATTGAAGTGCACCAGATATTCGGGGAGTCGTTTTCAACATAAAATTCGGATTCAGCGCCCCAAAATACACTCCTTTGCGATTTTTGGTTCACGTTTGTCGATTTTTTAGGAGAAGCCACGGAGGAGACAACAAAAACCACAAAACGCCCCACAATAATTTTTAACTTGTTTTTGGCATCCGCGTCCAGCAGCGGGACTCCGTGTACTGTAGTATTCTACAAATCGACTTTATTATACTTTACTCGCACTCTGTGTTCAATAAAACACGCTTGAAGACGATCAAATTGGTCGTCTATAAGCGAGGTCTCCGAACGTGCCAAATTCTACCAAAAATTTTAAAAAGTCAATGATAGAAAAATATAATTTTAGTTTTAGCCATGTGTTTACTGTCCAACCAATGTGACCTTGATTTTTGCAAAGATTTACAATTGTATTACAATTTGTTATTGAATTTTTTAGTTAAGATGAATTTGTCACATATTTTTGCTTTTACTGATTTAATATTTACAGTAGAAAACATTGATAGCTAATTATTTGAAAAAAAGGTTAAGTTATTCTTCAGAAAAAAATAATTTTATAAAAGGAGGGAGTATCTGATAGACATATTAACTACTAATGCCATAGTGCAAAACAGACTTCAAGAGTAAAAGAGAATAACATTGAATAAAAATCGATTAAAAACCTAATCCTTTTTTTCCGTGTTAAAAAAAAATAATTAAAAACCCTAGTGCTCAATAATGATATTCCGTAAATCTAATAAATCTAATTCGCAACAGCTGTATGTGTGTCCTTTTTCATCTTGCATAGTTAAACCGAGAAGTATTATTACACATATAGACATTTTCCGAACATTTCCGATGTTTAGTCTATTGTGACACAGAGTACCAAAAAGTGCAATTATCGACTTGTCGAGTAGAAATCTACGATAGAAAGCGATGTGTAGAATTCTATAAAGCACGGAGTCTCGCTGCAGGTTAGGGAACACTAGGTATCCGTGGGGAGCTCTCCGATACCATATTTGAATTCAGAATTTCAACAAACCCTCAGGCGCCGAGTTTCTTTTCTTTCTCGCATGAAATTTGGAAAAGTTTCACGGAGATGACGTTCCCGAACACCTGGAGCTCAGGTGTTCGGGAACATTTTAATCGTGATCAGGGATCGCAAAAACTGCTGGGTAGCCGACTTGTGCCAGTTTTGACTCTTATTTACAAGTTATTAAATTTTTCATAGGACATTCTCACAAAACGCAATTTTTAAATATATTTTTGGCTGCAGCAATGCAACTTCCGGTTTGTATAAGGAACAAATTGGACAAAATTTTAAAAGCGAATGCAAAGAACCGCATTGTGATCCGTCCTAAAAATTTCCGAACTTTGTGCTTTATTGACACAACTAATATAAAAAACAGGTTTTTATTTGGTAAGCAAGTAAGTGAAGTACTTTCATGTTTTTCTTTCATTTAAACAGTGCGAAATATACAAGTCGTGCCACTTTAAAACGTTTATGCGCAATTTTTGCCAATGTGTGGAAAAATATAGTCTAAAATAAAGTAATGATAAAGAGAGACTAACGCATTAACCTATGATGCAAGCATCTGAGTTATAGCCCAAGAGTTCGTAAGCATCAGACCTTCGTTATTTTGTTAAAGCTAAAAGTTTGTCAGCGCGTTCCTCCAACATAGGTAGAAGCGATGGGAGACTATAAAGTTTGACTCATAGTAGTTTTGAAAGGTATTAGGTACCGAAGGTTATTAAATTAAAACCTAACTTTTGTTACTTTATTAAAGCTAAATTTTATATTGTGTTACTTAAGTACCTTCAAAAGATGTTTCCTTAGTCGCCGGACAGTTTTGACAGTTGCAACTCCTTGGCAGACATTTTGGGGTGGCCCAATGGTCCGAGAAAGTCCAATATTTCCGTTATTTAACAAGATGTGACAAAAAGTCTTAAATAAGATTTGAAGCGTTTCCAAATAGGTGAGCCCAAAAATATTTCGATGTATACAGAGTATCCCAAAAAGTTATTGCTGAAAGGAATATTGAACTTTATCGGGCCACACAAAAATATTTGTCTGCCAACTGGTTTGAACTGTCAAAACTGTTTGCCGATTGGGGAAATATCTTCCAATAGGTACCCTAGTAACATACATATACAGTGTGTCTTCGAAAGTTCTTACCAAATGGAAAACTTTTTCCGTAATAACTTTACGAAAAAAGTGTCTCTTCATAAAAAGTCCTGCTTAATGAGAAAATACATTTCTACAAAATTATTTGAAGCTTTAATCTACAGGGTGGCCTAAAAATGACTTGTTTCCAAGTTAAAATAAGGGTTATTTTCTAACTACCGTGCCAAACTTAAAAGGATGATTTCTTATGTCGTTTTATGTAGAAAAGTTTCTATTAACAACGGAGATGCTTCGTTTCTGAGATACAGGGCGTTAATTATTTTTTTAATATCCTAAATACTAAGCAAGATCCAAAAAAATGTACTACAACAAAAGTTATATTTTTAGTTATTTAAAAAAATATATATAAAAACTACACGACGTGTACAGTTATTTTTGTTAGGAACACCCTGTTTTTTAATATACTTTTTTACACCTGCCTGGAGGCCACTGTGCTTCTAGGTTTTCATTACTGAGTAAATTTAATTTTGGAATTAGAAATTTCTTGGTAACTCTTTTCTGAGAATTACAAAATAATTATTGCTGTAAAAGCTTCGGTCTTATTCGTAGAAATCTTTTACTCAACAAAATTAATTACTTTTTATAAGTTACCTTATTGGTAATTCTTACTTTTTATTTCAGGATATTTTAATATTTAGTACAAATATTATGACCACAAAATTGAACGTATGTATTTATAATTTACGACTTTTTTTCCAATATTAACAATTTTTTGAAATGCACCTTCCTCTAGCCACATCGTAAATTAAGTAAAAATATATTAATATATAAATATTTTGGGGCTGCATATCTCATAGAAATTTTTAAATAAAAATCTAGGAAAAGAGAAACATTTATTTTTTGTATTAAAATAAGGTGAAAATCCTTTTTAATGATCTTTATAATAACCTTTATTTCTAAAAACGGAATTAAAACTTTCAAGAAACTTATCAAAGAAAAATGACATCTTTCTATATTTTATTAAAAGTGAAAAATTTTAATCTTCTTTATAAACTACCCTACAACAATGGCATTTATACAGGGTATTGTATGATGAAAATAATATTAAAATATTAAAGGGCTGATTCCACCTTAAAAAATACAAAGAAAAACTTATATGAAAATTGTTCTGCACATTTTTTATTCTAAAGATACAGGGTGTTAGATTTATTTAAGAAACTAAAAAAAATAAAAACACTTATTAGTAAAAATTGTAAGACTGGATATAAACCTCGTTTAAATAAGTATTTATTGTTGTTGTTACGTAACTGCTAATAAAAAATTATAAAAGCTAATTTTTAAAAGAAAAATTTTCTGCAATGCTTGTAAAATTCAAGTTTAACACCCTCTATTTTTTTATCTTTGGACAAACCACGAAGGCTAAAAGCCTAAATACTAACGTACCGTGGGTGTCTTAAGCGAGGTAAGAGGAAGTTTGTTGACACGGAACTTAAATAATTGAAGATTTGGGGGAGAAGGAAAGACCAACGCGGGCAGCAGGTTCCACAATCTGGAAACTCTAGGGATAAAAGAACGAATAAAGTGTGTTAGAAGTTCGGGGCCTGTCTAGTTGGACCGTATACTGGACAATTCTTTAGAGCAGAAGCCATGGAAGTACCTATAAAAAAGCAATAAATCCCCCACAGCCCGACGATGGAAGCCTTCCTGTAAGTGAAGAATCATTAATGAGACGAATAGCTCTTCTTTGAATAGAATCAAGAATGCTTAGGGTTGTGGGGGACGCCATGCCCCAAATATGACAACAATATTCCAAGAGAGGTCAGATTTGGGAGACATATAAAGTGTATAAATTAGAAGCGGAAAAATACTTTTTGGCTCGAAAGAGAAATCCATGCTTTTTGAAGCTGCCGTGGCTATAGATACAATGTGTTTATGCCAGTTAAGGTTACTTTCAAATGTGACGCCCACAAGATTAAAAGGTGTCTTTGCTCTGTAAAACTTCGCTAATAAGCAGAGGATGAGTATTTAATGACTCTTTTTGCGACAAGGAACATGATTGTGTTTTGGATGCATAAAATGGACGAGATTTTTGGCGCTCCAATCCAATATTAAATTGAGATCCTGCGAAAGAGATATCTGCATCGCTCTGCGTTTGTTTTCCAAGTCAGGTTTAGTGATGGGTTTAGGAACCTGAAAACTGGAGTGAAGGGTACTATCATCGGCGAAACTATGAATGGAATTAGTTGTGGACGAGAGAAGGTCGTTGATGTGAAAAAGAAACAATGTTGGTGCAAGAACTAAGCCCTGAGGGACTCCAGAATTTACTTGGTGAAAGTAAGTACAGAGTTTAGTTGAAAGATCATAGGGGGAAGTTAATTAAGAAGTGCGGCATGCCAGACCTGGTCAAAAGCTTTGGATATATCAAGAGCAACGATCTGGGACTCACCTAGAAACTCAAGAGACCTATTCCAACAGTGTGATACGAAGGAAAGAAGATCTTTGTAGCGAGATCCATACTATCCAGAGAACGAGGAATTTGTAGACCTATTTTGATGATTTTTTGTATACGGGGATTTTCTGGGGTCGCTGATTACGAACTTGAAAGAATTTTTAATCGGCAACGATTCGTTTTTGACGTATTTAGTATCAGACTTGATAACCAAAACTAACCTGAATTAACTATTTTTCCCCCTTCTTTTTGCAAATAATTCTTGATTTAAAGCTGAATTTGCTCTTTAAATATCATTTTCACCTCCTAAAAACCTATTTTTCTATTTATTTTACTCCTTTATTCCATAAAGTTGTGAAGCTTTATTTTCAATCAAATGATTAAAAGTGAGATTTGCAATTTTGTGAAAAAACAGGTAAAATAAATAAAAAAAAAAATGGGGCTTTTGGAGGTGGAAATCAAATATTGAGTACCAATTTAGCTTTCAATCATGAATATTTGCAAAAAGAAGAAGAAAATAGTAAATTTAGGTTAGTTTTGGTTATCAAGTCTGATGATAAATATCTCAAAAACAAAACGTTGCTTACTACAAATTCTTTCAGATTCATATTCAGCGACCCAAAAATCACCCGTGTGCCAAAAATCATCAAAATTGGCATTGTGTCCGATAAGTATATACCTATTAATTAAATTATTTTTTTAAATATATTTATTATTAAAAATTAATTATTTAATTACCAAACTTTTATTTTACTTTTCAAAAAATAACAAGCTTGATAGTTATCTCGTCGGCACCCAGTATAGTTTTTCCCGACTCTTTAATTTTAACATAGCTTTAATACTAATATTGATTTTAAATTATTTTTCTTCTAGCGTATATTCTATACAATATTAACAATTTAATTTACAATTTCTAAATGCAAAAAGTGCTGATACCGTGTTAACTGAGGCAAAGGCAATAACATGCTAAACGCCGCTACAACCCGGGCCGCCCCTCGATCAATAGCGCATTAGTTTTGCTAAACGTGTGATCTAGATACATAATTTATGCAAAATGTAATTTTTTGTAATCATTTTTTTAGATGTAAGCGAGGCATGTATAATATGATAAAGTGAAAAGATCTTTTGGGTTTTTTTATCACTGTTAAAACCTTTTAAATTTCTTGTGGATAATTTTTAATACAGCCTTTGTCTAACTTTTAAATTCTTTGGTATTTTTCTAGACAATTTTAAGACTTTAGTAATAGTAGGGGAGGTAGCGCTATGTTTTTCATACCAATTTTATACCGAATGAATTTTATTTGTAGCAGTAAAATAGTGTTAGATAGTCAGCAAAATGAGCGTCAGTCGCACCTCCTGCAGTGGAGTCAACGGTGGCAGCATATGAAAGTCGTTAAAAAAAGTGACAAAAAGTAATTTTAAAGCTTGTCAAGATTTGTAAGACAGTTTTATAATAAGGTTTTTATCAGAAGAACGGCTTTAATAGCTATTTATGTATCAAGGGCGTTACTAGGACAATAATACCCTGTAGGTCGAACTGATGGGCATTATGGTCCAGTAAAGCCCGTGGTGCATACAATGCTTTATGTTTTACCCAAAAAAAAAAGAGTCTTTCAATGACTAATTACATTATTTATTCGCAATATAAAAAATAAGTTGCACCTGTACCTATATACGTAAGTAGATAATGACTGGTGTTAAGTTTGACTTTGATGTTTCTATCAGTTAGTCAGTTGGCATTTTTTATTTAACGATTTGCTCAAAATGGAAGAAATTCCACAAAATATAAGAGAAAAGGCCATAAAAGCGACCGAAAATCTTTTGCCAGTTAAATCAAGGACAAAGTATGATCGGGAGTATGGCATATTTGGTATTTGGAAAGATGCGAACGCAATTCTTCAAATAACCGAAACCGTTTTAATGGCATATTTTCAGGAACTGGTAAGTTATTGATTTTATTTTAATACATACGTTTAACAAACTTTATTACTTTAGTCGGAAAAATACAGTCCGAACTCTCTCGGGACCAAGTATTCCACCCTAAGGTCTACGTTGATGGTCTATGAAAATATAGACATTTCGCAATACCATCGTCTCATATCTTTTTTAAAAGTTAAGTCGAAAGGATACGTCCCGAAGAAGTCTAAAGTTTTGGAAGGAGAACAAATATTAAAATTTATTAAGAAGGCTCCTGATGATATCTACTTGGTAAAAAAGTCATATTGGTAATGGGTGTTTTTGGAGTTTTAAGACGAAATGAGTTGGTCAAAATGACTATTGATGACATTGAAGATGGAGGAACAGACATTAAGACCAGCTGGAATAAAGGAGCGAAGATTTTTCTGACCTATAGAAAGGGTCGATATACAGTACAACCCATTGGAAGGAAGCGTCCCAACATTGATCGCAAAATTTTTAAAATTGGATAATGCAGAAGCTTACACCGGCCACTGTTTGCGTCGCACATCGTCAACTTTACTTGTTGAGGCAGGTGCTTCGTTTGAAACGCTAAAACAACATGGGAAATGGAAAAGCTCTTCAGTAGCTGAAGGATATATAGAAGAAAGTATTTCATTCAAAAACAAAGTAGCCAAAATGATTGCCAATTCAGTTAATTCCGAGGTTAATTCCGTATCGACTATTGAAAATTCTTTAATGGACTGTTCTTCTATACAAAATAGCGTTAGTGCTACCACCGCTGCTACCATCACAAAAAACACCGACTATTCTATAGTGGGATCAGCTACATTTTCCGGGACATTTCAAAATTGTAATTTTTATTTTGGCAATAAAGTTTAATTTTTAGTATTGTTTAAAGAAAAATTATTTTTGTATATACTTGATCTTTATTGTGAGAGAAATAAAATTGGATAAGCAATAAAATTTCCATATTAGTGCATTAGGGCATTATAAGCGGACATTATCATAATGCCCGCTTATAATGCCCTAGGTGTGATAGCAGGTATTATTGCTACCATAACATATTCCGTTTCTAAGGTATTACAGATCAATAATAGAATGGTAAAACATAAAATATATTATATGCTAAAAATATTTCTATTTCTAAACCCAAAAAGTAATAAAGGTATTTTTTAAATTCTTGACTTTGACAAATAAGCACCTGTGACCTGTGGCAGCCAGGTTTTTTAGGTGAAACTATTCTTATAGTATAATGCAGTTTTTATTCAATTGCATTAGAACCGCAGGAAATAAACCCAGCAACCCCTATATCACCGAATTCCTCGTGACAATCTTTATCCATTGATAAAAAAATATACGGCATATTCCATTTAAAAAATACGTGTCTGGTGCTGTAATTATTTTGTTTTTGTTTCAAATGTTTTTCTGATTAGAATTTAAAATTCTACGTAAAAAAATACACGAAGTGGCTATAGTCGTTTATTAAGAAAGTCTAAAAACAAACCATGTTTACTTTAAAAATGTGTCTACCAGTGTCTAATTTAACCGTAAATTGTCACTTTACATATAGGAATTTAAAAAAATTCTTAAAAATTTTGTTAAATTGGATAATTTAAAAAAAAACCTATTTACAGTTTTTCTCTACAATACACGAAAATAGGCCATTAACACGTTTAAGAAAAATACGAATTTTGGCGCAGCATATTTATGGCGCTAACTGACGGTCTTTCCCCCATTTAAAGTCCAGCTGACGGTTTTTTATTATTTTGGCAATATAGATAATCAACTGTATAAATTTTATGATGTATAAAATGAGCTGGTGATTAAATTTTTTGATATTTTTATATACGTGACTGACGTATGATCCACCATCTTTAATACAGCTGATTGTTATTTTTTAGTTTAAAATCACCTAAAGAACTGTCTCAAAAATTTTGACACGGTATAAAATTACTTTTTGGAAAAAAATCCGATTTTTAGATGCTGCCATCGTTGAATCCACCGCTACTTGGGCAGCTGACGCTCGCCACTGTTAAATATAAGAAAACAACTGTAGTAACCTTTTAAATTTTTAGCCTGTATAAAATGACTTTTTAAAACTAGCGCTACCTCCCCTACTATAAGAAAACATAAACCAAATTTTAGAAGAGAAATGACAAATATAAAAGTCAAACTGACAGCTGGGCGCCATTTAAAATTAAATGAAAAGGAGGATCCTGTGGTACATTATTTTAAAGCTTCTAACGAGGCTTTTATAACACCAGAATATAAAGTTAATACCTTAACCTACTACAAAATGGCGGTACTTTGAAGATTACCTAAATACCTCATTTTGAGTGCCATATTTCCTAATCTAATAAGGTTAGATACACTTAATGTAGTATTTTCTTAAAGATTTTTTAGGATTTATTTAATGGTAATATTCGTGATAATATACAGGGTAGGACAATAAACATATATTTTTTAATGACACAACCTGTATGTAATATAACAATTAAAAAGATATATCTAAAAGTTTTTTAAGAAAATGCCCCATTAAGTATATCTAATTGTATTAGTTTTGGAGATATGGCCATCCAAATCAGGTATTTAAGTTATTTTTAAAGTTACACCATTTTGTTATAGGTAAAGGTACTTACTTTATATTTTGGGGTAATAATGACTCGTCAGACGTTTTAAAATGATGTGCAATAAGACCCACTTTCCTTTTAACTTTTTATTTCTAATGGTTTTTAATATTTGGTTTATGTTGTCTTATTAAAGTCCTCAAACTTTTATAAAAAAATACCAAACAACTTAAAAGTTAAAAGGGAAGTCCTGACTTTAGATAAGCTTACATGGACACAAGTCCACGTAAGTTATCAACACATGGAAAACTTTTTATATACAGCATGTTCACCAGTAAATTTTACAATGACTCAAATTGATCAAATATTTTAATGTTTAAAAGACTCGCGTGACAAATGCGTTTTCTTATTAAAAAAGTAAGATTCACACTGGAAAACATGTTTTTTCTTGTACAGGGACTTTTAAAACTAAAAATATGAAAATGGGCCAAAAAGACTTCCTTTATTTTTAATATATAATTTATAGTGATAATTAACAACTTGTTCGGCTTTATAAATAATAACAAGTTTAAAGCAGACAGCACAATATCGTAAAACGGAACAAAATGGAAGCGAACGTAAATTTTAAAAGCATATAACTAAATGGGAATCCGCACTCTATCGGGGATCGGAATACCGAGGAACTCCCATTTAGTTATATGCTTTAAAATTTCCGTTTGCTTCCATTCCGTTCCGTTCCACGGCAGTGTGCTGTCTGCTAAAAGCGGTTTATGTTAAAAATTTGCTTACAATGTTTGTGGTTAGACCATGGGTTAGACACGGAATCACTCTAAGGCACGCCAAATAGGACTGTTTAGTCGGTTAGCTCAAAATATGGGCGCAAAATGCATTAGTATAGTAAGAACTATATATTTTGCCCTTGTGGATTCACACTTAAGGTATGGTATTGCCTTTTGGGGAAATTTTAGTAAATATTTGTTAAATTCCCTCTTTATACTACAAAAGCGCGCTATTAGATACATGTGTAAGGCAAAAGTTAGAGACTCCTGTAAGCCTTTGTTCATTAAGTATAAAATTTTAACACTTACCAGTATTTTTATTTCAGAAACTGTCTGCCTTGTTTACAAAAAGAACAGGCAGGTCATAAATGTAGGTAATACTTATAATACTAGGCAAATTGGAAACATACCATTACCTATACCACACAGCACACTTATTCAAAAATCAATTTATTATAATTTCAAAAAATGTTTCATCATTTGCCTGCTACAATAAGGGCAGTGCGCCCATTTAAAAAGTTTAGGCACTCAGTTAAGAAGTTGCTGCTTCCAAAAGCCTACTATTCGCTCTCGGAGTATTTTGATGGTAATATGTCTGTGATGCTATAAATTATATTATAACTATGGACGTTTTTTTGTGTTGTGTTTTTTTCTGTATTCCTCATTAAATGATACTTTTACATTTTTTAAATAATAATTTGACATTTTTTTTTAACTGACAGTTACAGAGTCAGTGTTGTTTTGTAGCTTTATTTTAGTTTACCTCATTTTAATTGTTCGTGGTTTTATCTTTATACTGACGGTTTTGAAAATTTGTTGTTTGCTTTTTTATGTAGATGTTTGTTATATATTTTTTTTTGCATTTAATAACAATTATTTAATCTACCTTAGTTATTTAGATATGTATATGTATGTAAATTTTATTCTCTTAAATGTATATATTTTTTTATCGCTTTGTCAATAAGAATTTTGTTCTTTGGACAATAAAGCATATTTTAAGTTTGAGTTTGAAAAACACCTTAAAATTTTCCAGTAACTCAACTTTAACATAAAAATTGAAGGTTATGCCAGAACAACGTTCTAACCGCCAAAAGTTAAATTTAAAATAATAGAATAAACAACATCTTATTATGAACCTTTGTTGGAAAATTTAAAGGTAAAAAGAAATCCCTAAAAATAACATTTTATATACATGTCACTTACAACGTTTTTACAGGGAAACAAGTCTCTTATGACCTTGTTTTATGTTTAATGGGTTATAGGTCTTTTATTGTGGCAGAGATAGAGAAGAGTATGGTTTTAAACAACTTTAAGGTTTTTATAAAAATTAACCTGATTAAAGGGTACTCATTTTGTTAGAGCTAATTACCTTCTTGTTGGTGCTAATTGCCGTCTGGGGCGGCTAAGCCTCCCACAGACCTCCCTTTTATCAATTCCCTGCTTTTGACTTGACTAAGACATTTTCCCACTCTAATGAAATATAGAAGGGTTTATTGCCAGGGCACATAGAACGTTGTTACGCGAATATGAAAATGTGTGTAAATGCTTTGACATCTTCACAAGGACAAAATTGTGAGAAATTTGCGTAAAACTTTGGAGGCTTAAGAGGCCCACAGACGATCAATATTATAGCCCAAAATTTCATATTGTACAATATTATTGACCGTTTGTGGTTTATATTGAGAGCTTGTGCAATATATTGTATCAATCAAAAATTTATTGTGCAATAGTAATTTATTGTGCCATGTGTGGGTAATATTGCACAATTATTTTAGTTTTCAAATACGAAAGAGTATTTGTTTTAAAAAGACAATTACAGAAATATGGGTTCAAAAGCAATAGCAAAAGAAATAAAGGTTTTTTTTTTCAGACATGTTTCAAGCATCTACTTTTTCTTATCATCATTTCATGTTTTAACCGATAGTTACAAACCAAAACTAGTTATTGTGTTAATATAATAAATATAGTCTTTGCCTAAATATATTGCACTGTTTGGAGACGACTAGCAATATGACTGTACAATATTTTGCCCAATAATATTGATCGTCTGTGGGTCCCTTTATGCGTATGGGTATAAAAAAACAATTTTTTTATAAAAATCTAATTTTAGACCAGACTGTCGGTTAGAACGTTGTTCCAGCATACCCTTCAATTATTGAAAATTTATAATTTTTTGAAAGGTCTAAAATATCGAAAACCGGTCGTAACAGGTATTGACATTTGACTGACGAATTTCTCAGACTTATGTAAGTGACGTAAATTTTTTGTCGCTCTTAGTTTAGACGGTATGAAAGATAGGACAAAATATTCAACCTCCTTGACAACAACTTAACCTTTCTTGAAACACCCACGGTACGTTAGTATTTAGTCTTTTAGTCTTTGTAAATAATTGTCCAAAGATAAAAAAATATTACCCATCAGTTTTTATCGAAACTGGCCCATTGTAAATTAATTAAAAGTAATGCTAGTGCTTTTTTTTCAAATTACATTGTCATAAAATCTATACGTATTTTGGGAATACCAAACAATGGTAATATTGTATACAAAAATTTTGTTTCATAGCCCACGGCACACTCCATAGAAACTTTGTTTAATAAAGAATTTTTCTTTTCTATGCAGTATAAACAAGCAAATATTTCTAAATTAAAATTGCCCCCACACAAAACTTTTCTACCAAATGAAAAAGTCAGAATTTAAGTTTTTCTATTTTTCGGACATCATTTTTCTTTGGCTACTATTATAAAGCCTACAGGTTGCCCAGAAGTTTTAACATTGATTTTTAGCTTTAATTATTTACTTTTAATTAGTTTCGATGAAAAGTAAAATGAATCAGTATTCTTATTTGAACTACTCTATTTCTTTGAATTTTTATAATTATGTTTACTTGATTACCAAGTTCCTTAAAAGATTTATAACCAGATATAGGAAAAATCGGGTTAGAAAGCATTGCTGTTTCAAGAGAAAATTTAATAAAGGTAGGGGCCACAATATTTAAACGTTACTTTCTAGGGGTGTGCGAATTATTCGATTCGAAACTCGAATCGAATAATTTGTGAATTCAAATTATTAGAAAGTTTCCAAATATTAAAAAAAAACGAATAATTCACTAAAATTTCGAATTATTCGATTTTTTTCGAATAATTTGATTATTTTTTTAATTATTAAGAATTATTGTAGTAAACGCGAATTTTTAAGGATATTGACTTTATGA
Organism: Listronotus bonariensis; assembly: GCA_014170235.1. NCBI lineage: Eukaryota > Metazoa > Arthropoda > Insecta > Coleoptera > Curculionidae > Listronotus > Listronotus bonariensis. The sequence continues at coordinate 54,777 of JACEGR010004757.1, read as the reverse complement.
TTTGTTATGTTTGATATTTAAATATAATTTTTTTATTAATAATATACATTTTATTTGCACCATAAAAATTAATAACATAAATAAAACAATTATTGAAATAATTTTTGGGAGTCAAAAGAATAAATTCCTAATTCTTGAGCTAAAAACTATTCTTGTTCTCGAATATTTTTCTAAGATCAAGAATTTTATTCTTTTGTGTTGATTCAAAAAAGTATTTTCTTTAGGATGGTGTTCTTAAGTCAAGATTTTGGCTCTTATATCTAGTTAATTTTTTAGACAATCAAAAACCTAAAAATGAGGTACTTTTTATTAAAGTCGATAAACTTTACCGTTTAGGCACCAATAGACATCAAAGTTTTCATCAATTTTAATCAAATTACCTACATACATACAGGGTTTCCAGTAACTCAACCGAAAAACTTTAAGGGGCAATTCTACAACAGAAAATAATAAAAACTTCATATTAACATATGTCCTAAACGTCTTAGTTTTTGAACAACGCTACGGTGTGTTAAATATTAAAAAAAACTTTTTATATATATTATATAAATTTATATGAAGTCTTACCCTTGTCAAGTAGAATCATTCCCTTAAGTTTCGGGATCGATTTTTAAACCACCCTCTATAAATTATATTGTATATATAGGTGAAACTATTTATTATATTTTTGTTTTAAGAAGCGGATGCTCCAAATAAATACAATTTAAAAAGAATGGCGATCGAGGTTTAATTAGGGAATAAAAAAAAGATTTTACTAACCAGAACTAACCATCACCCCCACTCTGTCTTCGGTTTTTGGTGTTTTGTTACTTGATATTACTCGAGTCTTTTTTACCGAAGACGGGGTATAGGTGGGGGCTCATGGTTAGTTCTGGTTAGTTGAATCATTTTTTTAGTCCCTAATTAAACCGGCGACTAATACACACTGAATTTTTTTTCACGCATTTTATTTAACCGCACGGATGTGAAAGCCAAGGAGCCAGAATATATTATGTCTCTCAAAATAGTTAGGAATCCCTGGACCATTTTTACCATTTATTAATAACAAGCTAATTTTTCGTGAGTAGCTTCATTTTGACGAGACGCCCAACTGTTCGTGGTAGCTTACAGGGTACCAGAAATAAATCTGTTGATTTGACGAATATTAAAAATGTATTACTAACAGGAATTTTCTCTGTTGATTTTTAGGATCCAAAATCTAAATAAACAAAAAAAATATATTTGGAAATGAAGCCTTTAAAAAGTTGTTTAAACAATTTCTTGTTCATTACTGATGTAAACGCCATTTATCTTTTTGTTTTAAATATTTTTAATTAGTTTTAAGTTTTAATTTGTATTTGTGATTTTTAACGATATTTTTATTTGTCACACTTATTTTTACACGGTTTAAAAGTTAGTTTTTGTGGTTAATTTATTTTGAGATGTGTGGTGTTGGCACTGGGTTAAATGTAAGAATAGCTGGTACCCTGTACCTATAGCTAAATTTCGCCCAGTGTTGGCACCATAAAGCTTATAAATGAAGTTTATTTGTAAATAGTAATAGGAAAACATAAATAAAAGACGTTTATTATTATTATTATTATTATTTGTCCTACAAAATGTAAGGTTTTATCAAATAATAATAAGGTAAATTGATTTTCTTTAAAAATATCTCTGGCCGCCATTTTAAAAGAAAACATCCTGTTTAATATATCATTGAAAAGGGAATTTTATACAAAACACAAATATAGAAAAAAGTAAGTATTTGTATAGAAAATAAGAAATTTTATGATAATTTCGGCTAAACCGGTGTGTGATTTTAAGGTCATGATAATGACAGAAAATGTTAATTTATGCTTTAGTTATACTGTAAAATTTTTGTTAGTCTGCCTTAAAAACTACAAAAAGTATTGGGTGGTAACAACATCCTGTGTTACTCGGTATATAGTGTGGTCTAAAATGGGGGGGAGGGGTGTTAAGTGTAACGTTCGGTTTTTAGTAATGGGTGCAAGAAATGGAAAACTTTTTTATTTTTATTCTGTCAATTTTTTTATATGAAAGTAGTGTTCAGTTTTTGTAAAAGACTAGGAATATACAGGGTAAGGCAAAATAATTGAAACTGCTTAAAAGGAAGGTACGGAAAATTTTTCTATGTTAGATGGGCGATTTTTATATGCAAGATAATTATAATTACAAGATATTTACTGGGAATTGTTAAATATCTTTGCAAAAAACTTGAAGTTGTCGGTTAAATAAAATAATGTAGATTCAGTTAGATTTTACAAAAAGCATCTTTTTACCTTAAACAATTTAATGGTAGGTTAGATATAGGTAGGGTAGGACGGGGCTAGTTGAGCGATTTTTCACTTCATCGGTTATAGCTCCTCAAAAATAAGTCTTAATGGCTTTTAATGCATACTAATAGATTAGCAATTTATCCCTTATTAATAGTGTCCATAGTAATTTCTTTCTAATAAGTCAAATTTAGAAGCGAAATCTATTTTAATGTAGATAGTCAAGTATGCCCAACGTACCCCCTAGGTGAGGTAAGTTGTGCAAGGGTATGGGGCTAGTGAAGCACTTAGAAAGTATAGTTAAATTATGGCTTGAATGTTAGATACGTTTACAATAAAAAAACATTTTGACAATTTGCTTTTTATATTTATAATCATATAGGGACTAAACAACAAATCTTATTAATAAAACAGCAACGTACCTAGCTTAGCTAACTTTTGAATTTAATACCTATCAATTCATCTTCGTTTTTTAAACTTTTTAAGCAGTTTTATTTTGCTTCTCTTGTAATATCTTCTGTATCTGTTAAAATTGCAAAAATTTCTTTATTTACTGTTTGATTTGGCTCCTTTTCTTGGACTAGCCTTTGGGTATGGTCGAACTATTTCAGAGAAAATTTATAAGTTAGATAGGTCAGCTCGTTTTCTTTGTTGCTTGTACAAAGTTCGGGTTGCAGCCTCTTTCATATCTTGAGGAGACTCTAGTAGTCTTACTGTTATAAGTCCGTATCCCAAAAAATAAAAAAAATATACTCAAAACCGTACAGTTAGTTGGGCAACTATAGCTCAACTAACCCCGACCTGGAATTTTAAAGAAAAAGTAAATTTATTAGAAAACCGGTTAGAATTATATCCAAAATCTTTACACCTATTAAAACTGCAATAAATTTCCTTAAGATTTACACTTACCTGATTGAGAACGGAATACATTTAACTATCACAGATAAAATTTTCCGGCTTGCAATTATTTTACTTTTTAATCACAAAATAAACAATGCGCATGGATACTTTTCTCGATCGCCGCATCACCGCTAGTGGTCGCACAATGAGTTCCCCTCGCGCAACCCTTTCTTTGGTTTTTCGCGTGCGGTCGATAGTTTTTGAGATATTTTGATTGCCCAACTTGTCTCTATGCTCAACTAGCCCCGCCCTACCCTACTTTAAAAAGTCATATATCGTAATAGTATAAGTATGTATTATACGAAGGTAATTCAAAATTTTTCGAAAAGAAGGTCATTTTGTTAGCTATCTATGTCTAAAAAAATGACGTGTTTAATTGATGTGAGTAATGAGCGTAAGTAATGGCCGTGGGTAATGAGCAATAAAACCTGTTTAAAATTACATTAATAATGTATACATTTTAAAACAGTCATAAAAAAGATATTACTTATTAATTGTGTAGGTATTCGTAATTATGCTTACAGGTAAATAATAGACCAGTGCCAAAGCGTTTAAAAGAGGAAAAAGGTTAAAAAAATAGCATCTATTAAAAAGGTAGAGCATATAACAAAAATTTAAAGAATAATAAATGACGGGCGATTTAAGGTCGGAAAGGGGGGCTTTTTTACATAACCTCAAAATTTATGTAAACTTTTGCTTTTTTTTTGTGTTTTATAAAAAATAAATTATTTTTACAAAAATTGGGTAAAAATGTACCTTTGCATGTCCCAAATACACCGTAATTTTTTTGATTAAAATATTTATTTTTTTACAATATTTTGACCTAATGTCAAATAAGTACCCTTATTTTAAATCGAAAATTCATATGTTAAAAAAGATGGTTATCCTCCCTCCACCATCCATAGTTTATTAGCACAGTTCAGTGTCGATGTTCCTTGACACTTTTTACATCACTTTACTAATTACCTATTACGAATTAAGGTATTTGTCACTGAATTAGAATTTTTAGATCACTGAGAAAAAGTATTCATAAGAGAAATACTAAGTTAGAATTATTTTGAATAAGAGAGATAACTAACTTGAATTTAGAATTTGTGATTATTTGAATAAGAAAAGTTTTACTCTTCTGAGAGAGAATTGCAATTATTTGCGAGAGAATAAGAATGTTTGAAAGCGACTTTGCGCGAGGGATGAGTCGTCCGAAAATTGATGGGAGCAACTTTTCGCGAGAGATGCGAAGTCGATGAAACTTGCAGTGCGGCTGACTTACTCTTTGGGGGAACCGAATGAGTCCGCCCTCTACGCGCTAGACCGAAAGCATGTGATGTGCCCGCTAATAGAGAGTGCGCTCTCCATCGGGCTGTGAGACACCTTCTTACGCGCCATTGGCGCGGCGCAACAGCCATATTTAAGTAGGAGTGATCATTTTACTTGGAGATCGGAAAAGTACAAAGAGAATTCTAAGAACTTTAATGTTTTTACAAACGGCGTTTAACAAAGAAAACCGTTAAAGATTAAATCTAAAAATAGAACAGAATTGTGTTCGGAGAAAATAAATTATTTGGTTAATTTCTTTAAAAGAAATTATGCTCGTTCCCGAACACCGTTTTTTACATTTTAATCCCCTCCTTCCCCTTTTCCGACCTTAGATAGCCCGTAATTTATTTTTCCTTAAATTTTTGTTATATTTTTGACCTTTTACAATGGGTTTATTGACCCCAGTCTATAAAAAATTACCAAAAGAAAAAAATTAGTAGTCATAAAATCACAGCAAAACCTAGGTTCATTTTAAAAATACCAATTTAACTTGTTTTATTGTATCTGTACATCGACTACAATAAACTGAACGGCAAACATGCGGTAAAGCAATATAAGAACTTGTGCGGCAATTCGTCGGTTTCGAATTTCTAACCAAAGGGAAATCATATCAAAGGACAGAGGGAAACTTTTAACTGAAAAAGTTTATTGCAAACCCTTTTGAATGTACCAACTGAAAATTTGAAATTACCGCATACCGAGCGAATGAACAGTTAGAATACATTTAAAAATACGATGTTTACTTATACGGTTGGAAAATTCAAGCAAAGGGAAAATTAGTTTTAAATTTAAGGCCAAAAGTTAGTTTTTTACAAAGTATATTTAATTTGTTACAAATTCGATACTGTAACAGTGCAAGTAGCATTTAGGCTGTAGGAGTCGGTTTTTTTGAATGTATTTCAATTACTTGAGAAAGTATCATTTTTCTGGCGCATTCGCCACATCTTATTTGTTAAACACTGTAAACTTAATTTTAAACAGGTCTTTTAGTCCGAAAAGTATTTATTATTGGACAGTCTTTGAGTATACAAATACCTAGAGGCTTTCGTGAATTATTACTCTAAACTTTTACGGATAAAATTTCTGATACTGACTTATTTTTTGGTATGGGAATCTTTTTGTGCCGATGATGAAAGCAGCGATATTTTACGTATCTTTTTAGTCTTTAGCTTGGTAGCAGGCGGACTTCTGGAATATTGAATATCGACTTTTAATCCACCACAGAGGTCGTTCACCCAAATGTGAATTTTCATTCGACAGTAACAGATCCACTTTCGATGTCACTTTTGTCAAGCCGGCCCAGCTGTTTTCGGGCCATTTCTTAGTGTTAAAAAGTTCCCAAGAACATCTATGTGAAAACCATTGACATTTTTACTTATTTAAGCCTTCGAAGGTATCTTTTCCTTTATAAATATTCTTTTATTTAATATTTTTGCTTAATTGGTTTTTTTCCTAAAGTGTAAAAACCTAACCTGAAAAGACTCGTTTTGTTTTTCATTGTTTAATAATTTACTCTTTGTTTTTGATAACGCCGGTTTTTTTATATCTCCTTTTTTTTAAACACATGAAAAGAAAGTTATTTTTAAGTTGCTAGCTTGATGTTAGGTAACTTGTGACCTAACCACACGAAACCATTTTTGCATTCATGCCCATGTACTCCTTGTCTGAGTCTGAGGTTGTAAGCTGTAGATGATCAGTGTGTAGCCGCACCAGAAGTACAACGTCTGGCGGAGTTTTTACAGAAGCCCTGTAGATGGCGCGGTACGCATAGGACACAACTCAGATAAGTTTAATCATCCTATTGAACACCACTTTGATTTTTTTTTATGAACACTACATTTTTTTAATTTAAAATTATCTAGCAGACATAACTTAAATTACATAAAATCAAAAAAACTTAAAAAAAATAGTTTTCACATTAATTATTTATTTGTTTTATTATTTTAATTTTTAATATGAAATAGTAATACCAGACTAGATAGCGGTTGTAAAGGTTTGCAAACTTGACGCTTAAGATCTATATCCATAATTGTAGGTATACCTTCTTAATTTTATAATTTTAAATTTATTTTCTTTTATTAAAAGACTACCGTAGATTTTATTAGAGTGTTTTATTTCATGCTGGACACAATTTTTCCTTTTTTGATTTGTCTATAAAGACTACCTTCTGAAGTGTATCACAACTGTTTTTTTTCTGTAGATGGCGCAAAAATTTCAATCTCTTAATTAGTGATAATTTACCACAAAAGAACTTTTAATTAACAATTAAATATTTATACTTGCTTACAGAAGTTGTAAAAAATATTTAATAATAAACCCACGGCTTTTTGCCACGACTAACAGGAAGATAGACCGTAAGGCATTTTGTCAAAATCTTTGGCTAATATAAAATTTGGGCGATTTTACCATAACCTTTTAGCCAAAGTTAGGTTATAATACAGTATACTGAATATACAGGGTGTCCGCTATTTATCATAGAAAAACCACATATTCCTTATGCCAAGACATTACAAAAAAACCACACATATCTATATCCAAAAGTTGATAATAAGGAAGATAAAGGGTGTCAATGTAAAATGATTTTTATTTTAAATAATTTTTAATATGTTTTGAATCTTTTATTTTTGACATGAGCTATTTAGATCTACTATTACTTTTTATGTGTAAACTACACGGGGCTAGTTACACTATTTAAATTTATCTAGAACGTCTCAACTTTTTGTGCTACTCTATATATACTATCATCTTCAGTGTAGCAAACAAAAATTAGGGCGATTTAAAAAAATTTAAAAGTGTAGTCAGCATCCTCTGGTTTTCACATAAAAAATAATATAAGATCTGAATAGCTTATGTTTAAAAACCCCCAGGTACCGAGTTTCATTGAAATATTTAAAAGTGGATTTTTTTAAAGTACCATAAATATCTTTTTAAAACAAATAATTATTCTTAAGAAAAATTTTTTGCTCTATAAAAAAGATATCCTACCATTTTTTAATAAATTCATTCTTTTTAAGTTATTTAATGTTGAATTTGAAATGAAAATTTATGTCAATATTAAATAACTTTGAAAAAAAAATTAATTAAGGAATGATAAGAATCCTTTTTTGTAGAACATTAAATTTTTCTTAAGGTTTAAACTATACAGGGTGTTTTAGAATTGGAAGGTAGTAGTTTACATGTGAATCTTTGTGATTTTAAAATAAAACGTTTAAATAAACTTATGTCCTAAATGTAATAATTTCTGAGGCACAGAGTGCAGCAAAAGCTTTTTTTATTTATCCACTCTGTATTTCAAAAGTTAAACTATTCAGGGTATAGGTTAGTTAAATTTTTCTTTTTAAAGTCACCCAGAGATTCACACTTTTAAAGATTAGCATCTTATTCCGAAACACCCGGTAATAATAATAATCCGGATAACCAAAATAAAATAAAATAAAAAACCATTTTAAAAAAATGTGAGTTTTTATCTAGAAATTACATACAGAGTGGGTAAAAAAGCTATTAATTTTTTAATTTGTGCTTTAGATTTTGTAGGTTGCGTTCTCTAAAGTCAACAATAATTAAAAGCAGATTACTTGTAAATATAATTAACGTGTGCAAAATGATCCAATAACAGACCTTATAAATGCATGATTTCCTATTTATGGACGATACGAGTTTAGGCAGCTAATTATACAGAAATTAATTATTTTGTACCAAAAATAATATTTTCATTTAAATTTTAGCGTCAACATAAAATTTAGATTATTTGCCTTAAATTATTAAAACACTCTAAAATAAAATATAGTAAACATTACAACAAATATTTATTTTCTACCTAACACAACATTGTTATTTCAATTTTAGCACAAGCACATGCGATATTTAAGCTAATTGCCTAAAACTGAAAAATAGCTTAAAATACTATACTTGCTTAAACAAAATATGATATCGCTTTTCTCCAGAATAAAATTAAAAAGTTTATTTACCATTTTAAGAAAATTAAAACTTTTATACATTATAAAGAACTATTCTGCTCTTACACAATATAATAAAAGTTATTATTACTTTAAAAGAAATAAAATAATAAAATATTCAATATTAAGTTACTTACAATACAAAGGTCTCAATCTATAAACAAAGGTTCATTAGCACTCGGTTGAAATCATTTTAATGCAATAAAATAAAATCTTAACAAGACGCCAGACGAGAACTGGGCCAATGGTTGCGTCTCAAAAATGTGGTAAACAGTTTACCTTAAAACTTGCTTATAAACTTGTTAGAAGAAACAAAATAATATTTCGCCTTTCTCCAGAATAGAAAGGTTTATTAAACATTTTAAAAAATTATAAAATTTCATTTATCGACAAAATGGTATTCTTGAAAAAAATATTTGCTTGTAAAAAAATGTGATTTACAAAGAAAAAAAATTGTATTTTTTTATTATTTTTGATGACATCAAACTCAGTTTTATAAATCTTTTTGACACCCCGGCAAAATACTAAAAGTTATTTAAGCTTATAATTTAAATAAATATTATAAATAAAACTATGCTTTAAAATGAAAAACAAAGGTAGTTCACTCTTGGAGAAAAATCACATTTCTTGGGTTTTGCGCACCCTGTATACAAAATTACCATTTTTTTTTCTTTGTGATTTATTTTTAGTAATTATGTATTTTTGTGACACATAAACACATTACTTATAAAATTTTATATTTACCCTTTTATTTAACACAAAAATTCGTTGTTATTTTTCCATTTGTCGCAGAGCCAAAGCTTTCACTTAGCCCTGCTTTATGATCAAAAGTTTACGAATAAATTGCAAAGCAGGGGCCAAAAGCGCCTCCCCGAGGACGCCACTGCATTACGAGCGGGCTTTTGCTAATTTGCTAAAATAAAATGTATGTATTCCGCATCCCTTAAGCATTATTCATAAACAGCGGCCCTTGGCCCTTTGAGAATATATTGATGAGAAATTATTATACTAAAGAGACTTTACGAATAAATTTGGTATATTTTTTTTACCGTTTTTATAAGGGTTTAATAATTTCGGTAATATATTTTTATAATATTTTAACAAAGGGAATTGACTGTTTCATTAAATAGATAGGATGTCAATGAAGTGTTTGATGATTGATTCTTTGAACTGCCTTAGTTGTTATAAAAATGAAGTGTATTTAGAAAAAAAGTATTCGACAAATACTTTTTTGAGTATTCAAATACCGGAATGTGTAAAGCAGTATTTGAATATCAAAATTGTAATGAGTACAATACCAAAAGGAAACAAAAAGAACAAAAAAGTAGGAAAAAATGTGGCAAGGGCCTTTTTTATTTTATTTTTTTTTGCTCTTCAAATTTGGTTAGTTCTGGTAAGTAAAAAATCGGATTCGTATTCGTATTCGAATACCGATTTTAAGTATTCGGCTCAACTCTGCTTCAAAGTAACTTTTTTTTAATTATCCATGTATATTCTTTTTGCTTCACTGGCATTTTCTCCACACTTGTAATATAGCGTTACAATGTGTAGTTTTCTATCTAAAAAATAATTTATTAAAAAAAAAGTATTAAAATCCACCAACAGGTAAAAATGTTAATGACTTTGAAATATAAGGTACTTAGCTGTATTACTTTAATTGTGTATTGATATATTTAATTAAATATTATTAGCCGAAAATATTACTCTTTAAGCATCGATAACCCAAAAACAGTTAAAGACATACATAAAGTACCCTTAAAAAAAATATATACTTAGAGTTGAGCAACTAATTTAAAAATACATATTATTAGAAAATATTTAAATTAATTTTAATAATAAATATAAATATGGTGCTTCATTCAAACAATGCAACATTGATTGCGTAATTCTTTTGTTTTTCATGCAATTGTTTTTTTATACGATTTTTAAATTTCCGAAACTTAAATTCATTAATTGGCTATCTTAAATTTATTAAAAAATAGGAATAAGGTCAATAAAGGTCAAAAAATATATATTTTTCCTCTTGAATGGAATACCCCGTACATAAGTAGTACTCTAGTACTTTTTATAATAAATCTAATTTAATTTACATACATATATAATTTATTTACAGTAAAACATAAATTATTTTGGTTTTGTATACTAGAAGATTTTTTTTGCTGATACTATGTTTACGGTAGCATTATAAAATAATTATTTTTAATTTAAATTTATTATATTATTAAAGAAAAACGACCCAAAGTCACCTAATAAAAAAATTAAATTGGTGACAGTGAAAATGAGTATTTTTAAAGATTCACGCATAAACATACATATACAACATTATAATGGATACCACGAAGCACTAATTTTAATTTAAGTGTAAATTTTAATTAAATATATTGTGCTTTAGAAAGCTAAGAAAGGTGTGTGTCAGAACTTGCAAAGTTGTGAAGACTTTAGTAATACTCGAGTATCATTAATATTTAAATGGTGTTTTTAATAAAAACTATGAGTTAATTTTTTTATCACTTTAATATTTTTTATTTTTTTTTCACTTTAAAAATGCTTTTAAAACAAATATTAAAACATTATATTTTGTATGATATAAAAATATTATATTAAATCAATTATACCTTTTAATTATTTAAATATATTTTGCCCTTCTTAATAAAAATCAAAAAATGTAGAGCAATACATAGTAAATTATTTTTGATTAATAGTTTTAAAAAGTAAACTATTATAAACTTATAAATATGTTACAATCGATATTTATTTATTTATTTATTTAAATATTACTTTAAATTTACAATCATTTAAAAAGATTTATTATATTCTACTTCTTTTAAAGCTAACAACACAATATGCTTTGCAAATTTAAGAAATGTATATACAGGGTGACTATTAATCTATATGCATAAACTTGGAAATTTATTGCTAAAAACTTGTGTGTCTGTAAAGAAAAAGTTGGTAAAGTATTTCTAGATAGTGGGGTTATTAGTTAATTTTAATTAAATTCAGAAACGCGAGGTATGAGGACTTATAATAAATAACTGTTTTGTATTTTAAAAATGTTTAGAATAGTTTTTGCACAATTTTAATAAATTATTAAAATTGTGTCAAAAATTAATACTTACTTTTAGAATATGTTACAATAATGGTTTACTTACCATAGGAATATAACTAGTTACAGTAAAAATTATTACTTTTAAAGATATATTCATATATTTATAATAAATGCTAAAAAGCATTAATTTGGTCAAAAATATTTGTAATTTAAAATACTTGTTTTAAAAAGCTAAAAAAATGTATGTGGTAAACTTGCAAAGTTGTAAAGAATTTAGGTAATACTTGAATATTATTAATACTTAAATAATGTTTTTTAGGATGCTATGTTATTACTTATTATTACTTTAATACTGATCTTTTTTCTATTGGCATTTTTTGAAGATTTTTTTTAAATTATAAAAGTATAACAAGCCAAGCCGATATTTTTTTTATTTGCAACAAAATTAATTTTGGATAAAAAAATAACACAATAAAATAAATAGTGTTGAGATGCCTTAATAATCAGACCATAATTTTTTTAAAAAGTCATGTTAATTTGTGCAGTTTAACTCTCATGAACTAGCTGCAAATGTTGGCTCGGGGTTCTAAAAATAACCATAATTTAGCGAATAAAAAAATATATTTTACTAACCATGACCCACTCAATGTGACAGTATTGCATGACCGTCTGTAGCGCTTTAAACTAATAAAATTACCGGTTTCTATGCTTTTTACTGTAGTCTACCAAAGTTGACGTGACGTCACTATTTTGCTATCCGAAATAAGTCGGTAAGTATTTCACCAAACAACATGGAGTACCGAATCAAAATCGCTTAAAATCTATGAACATGTACAATAGGCAAATCACAATACATTTTGCTTGTCTATCATTAATTATTATTATAGTTGGCGACATATATTCTAACACATGCCTATATATATATATATATATATATATATATATATATATATATATATATATATATATATATATATATATATATATATATATATATATATATATATATATATATATATATATATATATATATATATATATATATATATATATATATATATATATATAGTGATCAGACGTCTCAGTAAGTTTCAGTAACCATTAGATTAGATTAGGAGGTGGATTGCATATCCTCTAACACTGCAACCTGCTCAGGTTTGTGTGTCCTCCGTCCATAGGTTAGAGCACGCTATCCAAGCCGGTCTGTTTAATCAGACTCCACAAGCTTGAAACTGGCCCCTTGGTATATCTTGCCGCTTTAGGTTTTTCTTCACCCAGCCTTGCAAACCGCAGACGACAAAGGGCTTCGCAGTAGCACCATACGTGTTCTGCGGTTTCTTCCTCCTCCTGGCAGAACCTACATAGGTTTTCTTCTGCCAGGCCCATAGTTTCCAGGTGTTTATTCAGTCTGCAATGACCTGTCAGTTGACCCACTATTATTCTTACTGTCTGTCTTCCGGTTATAATTCAGAAGGTCTTTTGTAAATTCTGGCGAGTAAGCCTTGATGAACACTTTCGCCTGACGCTGTCCTGGTGTTCTCCTCCACCAGTCTTGTGATTCCCTCATAATCCATGATCTAATGGATGACTTTACCTGGCATGATGGAATACCACAGTGGGGCTCAGGACCTACCATTGTCCTACCAGCCCCCTCCTTTGCCAAATTATCAGCTTCTTCATTGCCTTCGTGGCCTTCGTGTCCTGGTACCCAGGCAATGGTTAGCTTGTTGGACGCACTCCACCTCTTCCAGGGCAATTACGCAGTCCCGCACCAGCTTGGAGCTGATTTTGCATGAACTGAGTGCCCTGATGGCTGCCTGGCTGTCCGAATAGATTACTATGGTTTTATACTCATAGCTCCTTTTGATGATTTCCCTAGCGCATTGTTCTATGGCTACAATTTCGGCCTGGAACACAGTAGGGTGTTGTCCGAGACCCAAGTTTATTTTCGTCCTTGGTTTGTCCCCATATATACCTGCTCCAACTCCTTGGTCTGTTTTGGAGCCGTCTGTATACCAGATTAGGTCGGCTTTAATGGGAGGCCCTGCCACATAGTCCTTTCTGTCTGGTATTAAAGTTTGAAAACCTTTATTTAGCCAGTAGCTTGGTACCATTTTGTCTGAAGGCATCTCACACACTGAGTTGACTTCTTGGTCCTCCTTGAATCTCCATTGTATAGCCCTTTCCTGTCTTATGATAGGACTCTGGCCTTGTTTGAGACGGTATTGTACCGCTTTCACTTCACCCTGTATGTAGATGTGAAGTGGCGGTAGATTAAGCAGCGCTTCCAGTGCTGTAGTAGGGGTCGATTTCATGGCCCCCGTAATACATGGAAAAGCGAGTCTCTGTATACTTTGTAATTGCCTTATTACCGTCTTTTGTAGCGTCTTTGCACCCCAGGCAATTGACCCGTAGGTTATCATTGGTCTGACGACCATTTTGTATAACCATAGGTTCATCTTCGGACTGAGTCCCAATTCTTTCCGCAAAGTCTTCGGCATCTACCCAGGGTAGTTCTTGCCTTCTGAGTGACTTTGCTTAAGTGTGGTCCCCAGGTTAGTTTTTGGTCAAAGATGACTCCTAGATATTTGATCTCTTTTGAAAAGGGGATTTCCACTCCGTTAAGCCTGGAAGGTCTTAGTCCTTCAAGCGCTCTTCTTTTGTGAAAGGGACGGTTATTGTTTTATGAGGGTTGACTGAGAGTCCCTCCTGTTTGCACCATTTGTCAACGATGTCTACGGCGTTCTGCATTCTGCCTGATATGTGCTCTAGGTGACCCCCATTGACTACAATGACGAGGTCATCAGCATAACCCTGGCAGTTGTACCTTTCACCAGTCAATTTGTCGAGAAGTTCATCTACCAGGACTGCCCAATATAATGGCGATAGAACGCCTCCTTGTGGACAGCCCCTCCCCACTTTAGCCTCCATTGTTACTGTGCCTAAGGTGGATCTTATGACCCTGTTTCTCAGGCTAGCTTCGATCCAGTTGCAGATCGTGTCGGGGATTCCTTTTTTCCTTAGCGCGTTCTTTAGTGAGAAAGTTAGTACGTTGTTGAACGCGCCTTCTATATCCAAAAATGTTGCCAACGCCACCTCTTTTTCGTCAATTGACTTTGCCAGGAGTCTGTTTAGATCGTCTAGTGCTAGATCCACAGACATTTCTGGTTGGTATGCGTATTGGCGCTTGTTCAGAGGATTCCTATGAAGGGTGCTTCCTCTGATGTATCTATCCACTATTTTTTCCAATGCTTTCAGCAGGAATGAGGATAGACTGATTGGTCTGTATGACTTAGGCGTCCTTTCTAGGGATTTGCCTACCTTGGGTAGGTAGATCACCCTTGCCTTCTGCCATAATTTGGGTATGTAGCCCCAAGCTACACATGCTCTGAAGATTGTGCATAAGTGTGGCGTTAGGATGTCCTGCCCTTTTTGCAACAACACTGGAAAGATTCCATCCAGGCCTGGCGATTTGAACGGCTGGAATTCGCCTAAAGCCCATCTGATGGAATTGTAGCTTACCACCTCAGCTGCTTTTTTCCAATCCACTTTCTTCGGGCGTTTTGGCCTATCAGTGGGTTGGGTTAGCCTTGTTGAGTTGGTGATTATTGACGAGCCCGGGAAATGTGTGCTTATTAGCAGCTCCAGGCTCTCCTCCGTTGTGCTCACATATGAGCCATCTGACCTCTTTAGCATGCCGGGTTCTTGATCAGAGCCCTCTTTTGCCATGATTCTGTGCACTCTAGCGCACACGGGAGTTTCTGAAATCTCCTCACAGAATTGTCCCCAGGACTTTCTTTTTGCCCTGCGAATCTCTTTGTTGTACTGCGTAAGTTTCGCTTTGTACGAGTTCCAATCATGGTTGACTTTGGCCTTGTTAAATAGCCTTCTCACCTCGGCCCTAAGGTCCTGGAGGTGATTATTCCACCATGCTGTCTTTCTTTTTCAGTTGTCTTACTGTTTCTGGACAGTTTGCCTCGTAAGCCGCCTGAATGGCTTCGCTTATTTGTTCTACTGCCAGATCAAGATCTCTCACTGTGACTATTTTAGCTATTCCGCCCCCAAGCGACTCCTTGAGTGTTGCTTCAAAGCCATCCCAATTTGTCCTCCTGGGGTTGCGGAATTTGCTTACCGTCAGTTGTGAGGTTTTTATGTCATACCTTATGTGGCGATGATCCGAGCACGATGGCTCTTCGGAAACATGCCAATTAGTTATTTCATCGCTTACATTGTGGCTACAGATTGTGAGGTCTAGGACCTCACGCCTAGTTAATGTAACGAAAGTTGGTTCGGAGCCTATGTTGGCTATATCTAACCCTTCACCTGAAATGAATTCTAAAAGAGACTCACCTCTGTTATTAACATTGGATGCTTCCCCAGATTGTGTGATGGGCGTTCATGTCACCTCCTATCACCAGTTTTAATCCTCTTCCCCTACAGTGGGCCACTATGTCCCCCAAGAGATGTGGAGGACAGGTCCTCTCTTCGCCAGGGAAGTAGGCACAGCAAATCACCCAGGTCTCGGTGCCACCATCTGCTGTTGTGGCTGTAGTCTTTGCTGTAACAAAACTCATCGGAGCAAAGCTCCGGAATTAGTGTACAATTTAAGCGTTTACTATTATAAATGATGCAGGCCCTGGGGTCCGGGGCCTCTGCATCGTACAATAGCTTACCTCCACTTGAGCTGAGCCCTCTAATGGTTCCTTTGTTCAGCCATGGTTCTTGGATTAGGGCCATATCCAGGCCTTCTTTTGGAATCTCCTACCAATTATGGCAGAAGCCGCCTTTGCATGGTGGAGATTCGCCTGGAGCACCTTTATTAGCTCCATCTTTAGGATGAGGTTGGGCTGGGGAGCGGCTCTTTAAAAGATCCTCCTCCATCCTGGCTGTGTCCTGTTGCTGGGTGGCCTGTGGCCTTTTCAGCGGACTGACGCCACTTTGGATAAGAGGCTCCTCGGAGCCGCTCTCCCGTTCCACCTCGGCTTCTTTCACTTCTACGGCCTCAGTGGCTTTTGACGTTCCCGGTTTATCCGGGAGGTCTTGGCCTTTGGCTTCGGGCCTTTTGGCCCGCTTGAGCCTAAACTTTAGCCTTCCGAAGTTGTAATATGGACTCATGTCCATTTTCTGGAGGGCTTCCAGAGACAGTTTGTCCATAGAAAAGGTCCACACCTGGCCCTTGTCCGTTGGTGTGGCCCCCAGGACTTCCACAACTTGGTGTTAAGACCTTTGTTGCTTATTGATAGTCTCTTAAGGACTCTTGCAATAGGCAACCGGCACTCTTTGTCATCTGGGACAAACACCGTGCAAGTTACAGGTTTTGGAATGTCCTCACCTGTAAGTGCTTTCAGCACCGCTCCCTCCCAGGGCTTTAGAGTTGGTGTTACATTTGCTAGCCATTCCCCGCTGGTCTTGTCCGCGCACGTGACTAGAAAATGTCCTGGCCTATGGTTGCACTTTTCAAAGCGCACTTGAGGGCCTTCATCCGGAATGCCTTCGTAGGCTTCCGTAACCGCTGCTTGGACTTGTTCCATCGTCTCGGTTGACATCTGGGCCTCTGGATAGCCTTCCAGCATGATGGCAACCTTTTCGCAGCTAGCAGCTTCCTTGCTGGGACTTTGGCTGCTGTCCACTTGTCGTTTTTGTACCAGCCACCCCTCTTGGCTTTTTGCTATGGGGCCTCTGTGTGGTGCTGTTCTCAGACCTTGGTCTCTTTTAGGTTTATCTTTGCCTGACGTGGCACTTATAAAATTGGCCTTAATTACGGCTCTTTTGGCTTCGACCTGGCTCTCGCCTTTGTCGATCCGTTCTTGCACTCGCTTTAGATTTACCGGAAATACTGGCCGATAGGACCTCCTCTTCCGTCATGCTGTCTATTTCCTAGGGATTTAGCTCTCAAAGTTTTTTGTGTTTTGTGCTACTCATACACGTTCCCACGAGTAGCGGAGGAGTCTACTTGTCAATCCACGCCAGTGCCCCGCTTGACATGGATAAGGCTGCATACAGGGGGTGTCGCCCGGTGCCTGGGGAACGTTAAAGACCGCATGTAACCCTGCTGGCCACACAAGCGCCCTCGGCACGTTGACCATCCACCTTAGCTTTGGGGTTGTGTGAGCTGTGCGTAATATGTGTGTGAAACCGGCTCACCTCTCATCATAAGTGAGCAGGTGTGTTGTGTGAGTTCGTGTGGGTGTGCTCCCCTCCTCCTGGCTGGGCTCTCTGCCCCTGTGGAGGCTTAGCCGTGGGCGACTTCCGCACGGGCCTTGGGCGAGTTCGGTAACCATAGTAATATTATAGGTATAATCTAAAATTAATATATCTCCTTAAATTAAATTTTGAATAAATACTTTTATTTATTAATAATAGAACTACCTTTTATTTTATTTTTAGCATAATATTAAGGTTTTTATATTTAAGATATTTTAGTTTCAAAGAAAATGTAAAGCTAAAAACACAATTTATTTATTTTATTTTCAAAAAGCTTATTAAAAATAAATCATCGCAAGCCTAACTTTTTGTTAATTGACACACACAACTTTTAAGTATCCTTGTTTATCCATAAACAAAAAGTCCGCAAAAGACTTTTAGCAATCCATCCCAGTTACCATTCTGTAACTTACAGTGCAACACACAGAACTGAAAACTTTCAAACAACATCTCTAAACATAAAATATTAGAGACATATACCTCTTTGTATAGTACCCAACATAGATTTTTTATCGCACTCTGGACAAGGACAAGCAAAGTTTTTGCTTAACTTTATTTTATGAGCTAAAGTTTGCAAATAAATTAGAAAGAAAAAAAAGCACAAAAAAGTATCCCTTGGGATTTTAGCATTGTGAAGTAAATCGTGCTTGTGGGCCATTAAACTGATGGTGATGTATTTGTATAATTAAGATTTTCAGGCCGGAAAACCATACTCATTATATAAAGTGTTTTCCAAACCGAATAATCTATTTAATTTAATTGCAAAAAGCTTTTGTACAAAACTTAAAAAGTAAACTGCTCAACAAAAAGATCGTACCATCCAATTTTTTAGACCCATTTTCAAACTGCTGTAACTTTTTAAAAAATTAACTTATTTGAATATCTAAAACGGAGTTTAAAACCGCGTTTCTTCTCTACCTTTAGCTGTATTGCATTTAGTTTCAGTAAGGTGAATATTATCATGATGTGCTGGGGTGATCAATAGAGTGCTGCAAAAAAACAAAAAATCGAGTGTGTCCCATTTCAGTGGTAATTTTTTTTTGTCGTTATAATATGGGTTGTTAGCAAGGTCATATCAATATCTCTGAGACGTTTATGCCCGTTTTGATTTGAGGACCTCTGGCTTGCGATACACCTCTAAACGTCAAATTTTGGTAATCAATTTCATTAAAAAGCCCATAACTGGAAAGTGGATTGACGGATTTCAACGAGTGTTTTCATATTCAGGCTCATTTCATGTAGATTTTTTTGTGTCCTAAGCACTTTCCGGTAGGTTATAATTTTTATGAGTATACGGGGCCAACAAATACAAAAACATAGGCAACTTTAGACAGCTAAATATAGGATAAATTATTGAGCGCTACGAAGGGACCGACATGTGTGTGTTCTGTTTAAAAATGGCCAAGTTGGGATTTGTGTCAATATCTCGGAACGATTTCTATCGTTAACCTCGATTTATGCTGTTTAAGTGCCTGTAAGAACTTATTGAGCAAATAGTCGTCATTATTATGGCATTAGGGTCTGCATGGTAGAATTCCAACAACGTCTTAAAGTTTTAAACATTTTTAAACATAAAATTAGGGTATTTGGTATTGTACACCATGATATACGGAAGTAATAAACAAAGTGCTTTCAAATTTATTATTGTATCCATAATTACCGCAACGCGTTAGGTACAGAAGGGCCTTGTTTGCACAACATGTTTTAGATTAAATTGTTAGGCTTGATACTCTTTTAGTACATTTCGGTGTCTAAAAGAGCTTACCGCACTATATTTTTAGTTGATTTTAGCTTAGTTTTGCCATTTTCGCAAGAAGAGCCAAATTACCTTTACAAAAACCAAAAAATGTTTACTTGATGCATTGAATTTATCTATAGCAGCGATGCGTTTGCTAGAAACAATGTGAATTAATGTCATTGTCATAAAACAGATTATAGATTAGATTAAAAAACATTTTATCAATGAGAATGTTTTATGTTTTAACGTTTAGTATAAAACATGTGTAAAATGGATTACTGGGAAATCCTAAATCTACATTTATCTAGGATTTTAATAAAGCTGATGACTTGCAACCGACGTCTGGAATATAGAAAAAACAATATTATTCTAGCCAAGTAGTGGCTTGTTTTGCTATCCAAAATGGCAACAAAGGTCAAACATTTAAATTTTTTGGGAGCACTTTTATTTGATCACTCTGTATATCGCAATTACCAGCACCAGTACTAAATTCAGACTTAGCCGCATTTTTAAACAGAACACACACATATGGTCCCTTTCAACGTTTCAATAGTTTATCTATATTTAGATACAGCTATGTTTCCTTATTTGTTGGCTCTGCCTTTTACTCTGTTAAGGTACCTTTATCAGTGCAGGACACAGAATCTGCATGATGGTTCCGAATATGAAACTACGTTAGATCAAAATCCAATCCCATTTTTCGAATATGGCTTTTTGTCGTTGATTACCAAGGGCGTTTAGGAATTCCAAAACAGGCATGGCACAATCTAGAGATGTTGTTATGACTGCTTGCTGGCAACCCTTGGCTATAATGACTAGAAATTACCACTGTTGGGACACACTCGTTTTTTGTTTGTGTTTTTGCAGCGCTCTATTGATCACCACCAGCCACATCATGATAATAGTATTGCACCTTACTTTTTGAAACTAAATGCAATACAGCTTAAGGTGAAGAAACGCGGTTTATGCTTTCGTTTTTGATATTCAGTAGGTTAATTTTTAAAAAAGAAAAGTTGCGAAAGCGGTTGAAAATGGGTTAAAGATTGAGATGGTACGATCTTTTGTTGAGCGTTTATTTTTTGAATATTTCGTTTAATTTTAGGATGAGTGTAAAATGAAGCAATGGTTAGTTTCTATTTTTTTGTAGATATCAACTTTTACGGGTTATTTTCAAAGGCACAGCAGTTTTGCATGATCAGCACCACCCAGTCTATATGACCTTGGCTATACATATATGTGGACCCCTTATCCACTTTTGTGCCAAAATATTTCCTTAGCAATAAATGTTATTATTAACAATAATTTTCCACACGGGGGTTAGTGGCTACACGCATATCTTGGGCTAATGAAGTGTAATTGGTAAGATTTTATTTGAAAAAAAAAGACATGAATACCCACACAATTTTTTTTTTTTTTATTTATGAAAACAATATAAACTCCCGGGGCATGTTGCAAAACATATTTTAGGCTGATATAAAGTAATTAAAGAAAATATAAAAAAAAAAGAAATAGAAAAGTGACATAAATACCCATATTTTTTCTTATTTATATAAATATAAAGTTTATAGTATGTAGATGAAGCCACAACAGGGTTACAACCTTTATTGGAGCATAATGCCTGCCAACTGGATAAACAGCTGACTAAAGGGTATGTATTTACTGTTATTTATTTCAAAGAAATTAAACACGTAAATATAGATTTTTTTATTATGAATCCAACGTAGCCCAATTAACTTAAACTTTTACCTCGAAATCTTACGGAATAAGCTGAAAAGCTGTACATACCTTTATTTTGGTTCAAAAATACTCTTCTAAAACTCCCCTATGATATCGTGTAAGAAACTCGAAATATCACAGGTTAAATGTCAAAAATCAGTTTTTGCAAATATCTCATTTCCCTTATTGCATTTATATTTAATATAAAGTTGTAGAACTACAAAGTTCTCTATAAATTTGATTCAAAGCATTTTTGTCATACTAACGGATCCGATATTAGAGGGCGCAGTATGTAAAGCATTTAAGTGTATGTACATACCTTAGCACGCAATCAATCATGATCTTTAGCTAATACTTAAGTTAAAAGATGACATATAAATTGCACTAAAATAAATAATCTAATGTTATCACATCACACATATCAAAGTTTCATGACGCATCACATTTTTTTAATAAATTAAGGAGGAGACTAAAAGAGTCTTTGTCTACCCTATTTCCATTTATAAAAAAAAATTGCTTGATCGGAAGAAAAACCTACCATAGCTGCTATGAAAATCTACAGCAAAGATAGTAAGATACTGTTCTTTTGTGTTCCTTGGCTTGGAACACGAAATTTAATTTTATTTAAAGGCTGTGGCGATCAATGCTTTGATTCACCATTAATTTAAACAGAGAAAAATATATCGCTTTTATGCTGATTCCGCCAGGAGTCCATACTCAGTCTAAAAAAGAAACAAACAACTCGTAAGTGCTTTTGTCAGTGGCACTGATAATAAGCAAACAATAAATACCAACGAAATAAAAAACGAGGTTAACTATGTATTTTCATCTGGATATTTTATTTGCGTTCGTTAGTACTGCCGATCGCTTCGACTCATCTGAAATGGCGTCAACAAAATCTCCCTCGCATATAAAAGGTAATGACAGAACGCGGAGTGTTTGGTGCATTTTTGGTAATAGATATCGGGCGCGCTTGTAACTACTGTGCAGACCTTCGTAGAGTCAAGTTCAATTTGGTAAGAATAAATTTGGGATTTTCTTTATTTTATTTGTTCTTTAAATGATGTAAATGGGTTCTATTATGTGTAATATTATTATTTTTAGTTAGTAAACAATAAGTAGAGGACTGATGCTTTGCAGAATAAGGGCAAATTCATTGGCAATGAGAGAGAGACAAAGAGAAGAGATGTTAGCTAAAGTTACCATGGAGGGCTACAAGAAGGGACTGACAAAATCAAAAAATTATGAAAGATGATAGACGAGTGGATGTCAAAGAAGCTGCTCAGATTTTGTTGTATTTTCCCACGAGAGATAGAGACAGAAACTCAAAAACGTATGTGTTAGCTGCAATGATGCCATTTGCACAGAGCAGCACCACCTTCACATGTCCAACTTGTTCTTGCCTAAACCATATCTAAAGTGGTACCTCAGATGAATAATTTTTTTTTTTTTTTACTAATATAATATATTTTTAACTGATTTAGCCATAACATTTGTTTAAAGACACATGTAAAATAAAGATATACAGGTATTTTTATTTTTAAGTTCCTAAAGTATAGGTTTTATTTTTAGTGCTTATAATGTACCTTTATTTTTGTCATTTATTTTACATAAATCCTTTTATTATTACCTAGAGTTTTGTTTCATCTTCAATAAAAAAAATAATAACAGTTTACACCGAACAAAATCTTAAAGGGGTTAGTCGTGTAGAGAGAAGCATGCAAGGGCTAAGTTAATCTAACCTCAATGGTTATCTATTTTGCGTGTCTAAGCGTTTAGTTTTTGTGGTTTAATTGTCTAAACTATGTAGTTTAGCTTTGGTTAGCAGGATGGGAGCAGGCAAATAAAACCAATTTTGTATTGTTCCTAACGTTTCCAGTGGCTGGATTGCCACTTTATCAAAGGGCCTATAATGAAAAGACACATTACAAGTATCTCTTTACATTAACCGAATAATTTACAACACTAAAAACACCTAAAAAATATTGTCAGGCAGGAAAGGCAAAGAAATAACTTAGCAGGACGTCATTGTCAGCAATAAAGTAACTTGAAATTCGGAAAAAAAGTGAAGAATGTATTTGTCTGAAAATTAAATTATAAACAATGAAAAAAAAATGTATAAAAATTATTAAAAAAAAAGTATATAATGAAAAACAAGTAATTATCTATCCGGAATCAAACTCGAGACCTATCGCTTACAGAGTCAACACTCGTAATTTAATTAGTGTGGTTTTTGTGGTTTAATTGTTAAAATTGTAGTTTAGTTTTGGTTAGCGGAATGGGAGCAGGCAAATAAAACCAATTTGGTATTTATCCTAACGTTTCGTAGCTGGATTGCCACTTTATCAAGGGCCTATAATTAAAAAAGACACATTACAAACTTTTTTCTTTACATTGACCGAATAATTTACAACACTAAAAAACCTAAAAAAATATTGTAAGGCAGGAAAGGCAATAAAGTAACTTGGAAATTCGGAAAAAGGTGAAAAATTATTTGTCTGAAAATTAAATTATAAACAATGAAAAAAATGTATAAACAAAAGTTATTAAGAAAAAAATATATATAATAAGAAAAACAAGTAATTATCTATCCGGAATCGAACTCGAGACCTATCGCTACAGGTCAACACTCGTAATCCTGTATCTATGGGAGAACTTAAATACATTTTTTCAACCTTGATAATATGCTTACAGAAATATGCGATTTTTGTAAATTATTTATCTTGTAATTTTTTTTTCCTTTTCCAGAAAAATTTTAAGTTTGTTCCACCCCTTCAATCCATGCATACTTTAATTGGTAATAGTTTAGTTTTAGTTTTATGAAACGATAAGTTTTCTTCTTGCCGCTAAAATACTTTTTGGCTTTTCCTTTTCCTTCATGTAGGTGTCAAACGTGCTCTCCCAGTTTTAGTTTTGTTTGTTAATCAATAATAAAAATTAATAATAAATAATAAAACAAATAAATAATAAAGTTAGGTTAATCTTTAACTTTTATTTGGCGGATTTCAACAGTTTTTATTATTTTATTAGCAAAACCGCCAGACGGCAGCTTCTATCGATAAACCTAAATAATAACCGCCGGTAATTAATTAATTATAATTTTCGGCGGTTTTTATATACGGTTTTCTTTTTAAATTTGAGCAAATCCGCCCGCAATTATTTAGCCAGTGCCTTAAAAAAAAGCAATGTTTGATTCAGGGCTGATAAAAATACAAAATTAATTTTAACAGTTTACGAAAAAATTTACTTTTTTGCTACCGATTCTATTATCGAAGTCTGCATTTTAGCAAGAAAGATTTTTTTAATAACAACCAATTAGGAAAGAGATGTTAATTTTTTTATATTGATCCTTTTAAGAAAGAGAAAGGGGGCCATTGAAAAAAGCACTTTATATCAATCTTGGTTCACATAAAAAGAACAATTTTATTCTTGACTGATAAAAATACAAAATCAATTTAAACAGTTTGCAAGGAAAGGTTACTTTTTTGCTGCTAATTCTATTTTCGAAGTCGCTATTTTAGCAAAGAAAAAAGTTTTTTTTTGGATAAGGGCCAAATCAGGAGAAAAACTTATAACTCGGTTAACAATTATTGATTTTTACTCCTCGCGTGTGGATGGGCCGACAAATTGTGACATTTCCAGATGAAGAGGGTCAAGCAGAAAATTTATTGGAATTACGTATGGAAAGTTTACAAATCGTAAAATGCCCTTTCGGGTCTCCTTGGGAATTTGTAAAGGGTTCTCTGGAGAGACGTGTCGATTTTATTGTTGGGGAAAAAGTTGATGAAATTTGGTCACTGGTAACTAAGTAGTGGAGTGAATTAGACCATGTAAAAATATACAGGGTAATTCTCGTGTGACTGTCCTATTAAAAGATGTTGGAAACTACTAAAAATTGAGGATGCGTGATGATCGATGGTCGATATTTTGCCATCGATGCGATGGTCGGGTATTGAAAACATTCATGTGTTTTGTTCTCACATCGACATATTTGCAAACAATTAAGAACGTATAATTTAAATAATTTAGTAAATATTTCTTACTTCTCCTACTATAAAATTTATTTAAAATTGGGTATACGTTTATAATTTTTACCTATTCAAATTTTTCTACAAAGCTTATAATATGATATCTGCCAGTAGTAGTAGAAAAGTTAAAATATAAAAAGGATTTTACAAAACAAGAAGCCATTTACCAGTGATTTTTTTGTGGTAAAGATCGACTTTGGAACATAACTTGTCACTATTTGCTGGCGCCTTTGGTGTCTGGCGATACCTACCGCCGTCGGTAAGGGGTTGGAAGATTGTATTGAGAATAAGATCAGGCATGAATAGGCAATATTAAAATATTTAGTGTAAAAGTTAAGGGATTAAAAAACACTTTTTAAAATTTGTATTATTAGACTATCGATTATATCGATGTCAGGAAACATCGACTTTACTTTTTCGATGTACCGTTGCCATCGATGGTCAGCTTTCGATGTCACCATCGGTATCGATGTTTGGTTTCGATGTCGCATCCCTACTAAAGATACATGTTTCAAATTTTAAGCTCAGATTTAAATGATAACGATCTTGATATTGCAAACACCCCATGTTTGTGGGACTTTTAGTTACACCGGAAGTGTATATTAATTGGCCTATTTTAAATAGAACACCCTTTACATTATAACCAAAGTCGATTGATGAGATAAGGTCACGACATTCGCCATATTGGCTAGCGCGGCTGTGACGTCAAGTCGGGCCATTTTCGGTCATGTTGGATTTTAGGCAGATCAGTGGCGTAGAATTAAGGAGAAAACAAAATAGAACTGTATGTTGTAAACAAAATTTATTGGATAATTTTAAGGCATAACTTAAAACAAAAACATAAATGTGGTTTAAATATTGAAAATTAAAAATTATCAAAGCGACGACAGGACGATGAGGTACCTGGCAGAGCAAAACATTTTATGGTTCCGTAAGTTAAAAACCATTTTAAAAACTTTGTATACAGGGTGTCCGCTAATGAATGGTACACAGAAAAACCACAGATTTCTTATGCCAAAATATTAAGATTTAACCAAACATACCTAATATCCAAAAGTTTATAATAAGGAAGATACGGGGGTGTCATAGTAAAAGAAAAAGTAAATTTATTTCGATAATTGTTCCCCTATTTTAAATATCTTAATAAACCGGTATCTAGGGGTTTTTAAATATTAGCTTTTCAGATCGAATATTAATTTTTGTATGTAGACCAGAGGGCGATGGGTACACTATTTAAATTTCTCTAAAACTACCCAATTTTTTGTTACTACTCTGTATGTATGTAAACGGTCTTGACAACCGTTTTTAAGGTATTCACGTTTTAGTTGTTCAATGCACCCGAAAGTATGTATGTACCTTCAATAACATCATATTAGCTATAATTACAACTGCGCAGATATAAATAACTGATATCTAAAAACTCCCGGATACCGAGTTTTATTAAAATGTTTAAAACATATCAAGAATTATTGAAATGCATGAATAAAAAATATTTATATCTCTTTAACACCCCGTATCTTCCTTATCATTAACTTTTGGATATAGATATGTTTGTTTAAATCCAAAATGGGTATTTTCGCATAGGAAATCTGTGGTTTTCTGTGTACCATTAACTAGCGGACACTCATCTGTATCATATGTATATAAAAACACGAATAACTGAAAACTATTGGACTAAACACTATCAAAATCTCTAAAATAAAACGAGTCCGAACCAATAATATGTGAAGTCTCTAAACTAACCAAAAACATTTACAACTAGAAATCCTTGCAAATATACAACCAAAATAAAAAAGGCAAATTTCCACAGTTTTTACCAAACAAAGCTTCGACAAGGCACGACTCTGTCATCAGCTGATAATGCTACCAACTTTGAACAGAACTGCCAACCGAAATCGTAATTCTCACACCCTCACGTCCCTGACAAAAGCTATCACCGGTCTTGCTTATGTCTAAACCCCTTCTCATAAAGAAACTCTGCATTATAACATTGTTAGAGTCTGCACAAGATTTAAAGCATTTTTTCTATTTATAATGCTTATCTTTCCCCAAGTCTAAGCGTCTTTAGCCCTAATAAGAATAAATTATGACTCAATTTAGTTGTGCAGCTTATAACATTTTAAAAACTAAAATTTTAGGAAATTCGCAAAAATATATGTTTATTTTTAATGCTTAAGAAGACAAAAACATAAAATTTGCACATTTAAGAGGGCCGTATTCAGGAAGATAGACAGTTGCCTCCTCCTCCAGAAGCCTCTTAAACTGAGCTGTTTTCCGGGAGTGTGGGTTGTTGGAGAAGAGACAACTTTTTCCCTTGAGCCGAAAGTAAGATTAACCCCAGCAACATACGAAAAGTTAAAAAGCTTGCCAACTTGATATCTTGTCCGATCTTTTAAACATCTCCTGACACCTCTACGAGCAATAAATGTCAGGTGACGTAATTATTTGGCAAATTAAAAATATTTTTGTTGGATTAACACGTTTTTAAATTATTAAATAAATTTATTAGAAATAAAAAAACTGGTTGTAAATAAAATAGTTTGTAAACCTCGGTACAAAGCATTATAGTCTCGAGAAATGGTTTACATTGGTGCTTTCTAAATTATAATTTTTTCTTGATAGATATGTAAAGTACTATTTTTGTTGTATAAAGTCTTTATTGCTATATTACTACATCGATCCATAAGTGCCCAAAAGTCATCTATTTTCTTAGTTTTTATTCTCTAAAACACTTTTTTAAACACACAAAATTGTCAGAAATAATTTTAAACTTAGTTACACTTTAGTTAAAAATACAAGTTGCTTTTTAAATTTTAAATTTGGTGTTTTCTTGGCTAGTAAATAAAATATTATATTGAGTGTTAAGAAATGTATACATTATTAATAAGATTTTAAACAGAGTAATATGGCTTATTACCCACGGCCATTACCACATACAATACCCACGGCCGCCACAATTTGCTTTAAATGTGTAAAACTACGATAATTTTATGAGTTTTTCAACAACCCCGTTTTCTAAATTTTTAGAGTCAAAGTTATTATTTTTCGTCACATATAAATAATAAAATATCTAATAAGTATCTAAAATTAACTAATAATAAAATCAATTGATTAAAAAATAAATCAGTAGGCTATGATATCGCCAATGCCATGGTTAACAAGTAACACAGGCACACAAAAAAAAATTATTCTGAACTGGAACCGGAAAATAGTATTTTTGTGTATTTTGATGCGCTTAATCCGAATCTGAAGTCCGTTTGGTCCAGCACATCCCAGTTTTTCAAAATTGCAAACATAACTACCACATGACCAAATTTGAAGGTTATATTTGTAATTTTCAAAAGCTATGACGTGCGCATCAGAAATACACAAGACCCTATGTCCCGGTTCCAGTTAAGAATACTTTTTTGTGTGCCTGTGTAATATGTCACAAATGGAAAACATGTTTATTGTTGGAATTGATATAGGAACCACAAAAAGTTATTTCAAAATGTTTTTAGTGATATATCAATAGTCGTACAAAAGTATAGTGTGCAACTTGCACTTGAGTAGCGTAGATGCACAACCAGATAATTCAATTTTTTCGAAATTGAGAAACCCGCAGAAGAACAGTCAATTACACAAGAGGTAATAAAAATAAATTAATTTTTTGTTTTGGTGATATCAGAAAAGAGATCTTATCTGTACACAAAATTTTGTTCTTTAATATTTTAAACCTAATGTCATAAATTCAAAATATTTTTGTTTGATAGTCACAAAATTTACAATGTAGATTGGTCCGGTTTTGATTCTAGGCTCCTCACTTGTAATGAGTAACATCCCAAGCAGCAATCTGGCGTCCTATTGACGTCTCTTTTAGTCATTTTTGGTCACATTTGGTCAGCAAAGACGTCATAAGATGACGACAAAATGACGTTAAATTGACCTCCCTAAGTCACAGACAAAAGACGTCCCATTAATGACGTCTTTAAGATGACGAAAAATTGAGGCATATACTTTTTTAAAGCTCAAATGATCCGATATTTTATTTGAAAATTGAAATAGGAAAAACTACTTACTGCTTGCAATTTCCTTGCACTGCAAGGTCGAATCTTTCGGGACCATGTCTAACCTAGAGATGCAGATTTTTACATTAGCCGAAGATATTTCTTACAAAGCTAATTGAGATCGCCAACCGCAGACCGGTCTCGAACTATTTTGGTCTCATCAGTACGGTGTAGGCGATAAAAAGCGAAGATGTTGAATAAACCTAGTAGTTTATTGTCCATTACGCCATCTATCGGTAAAGTTTTTTTTCTATACTAGTTTTATTAAATTATTAGTCTGATTTTTCTGTTATATAATATTTCGGTTGGATTATGACACAAATCATATAATGTCACAAAATTTTTCTGGCGGGTTTTCTAAACATGACGTCATTAGATTTTTATGAGCTAGTATATCGAAAAATGACATCGAAAAAACGTCACTTCAACGACGTCAAAAACACGTCATTAAAATGACGTAATAATTTTGGTCTGATGATGTCCTATGACCAAAAATGACCAAAAATGATTATTATGACGTCAACTTGCTGCTTGGGATTCCGTTCTCGTTCCAAATATTGGCCCATAATCTAATAACAAATTTTTTTACGGTTTGCGAACATCGATTTTTACGAGAGTGTAGACGAGACAGCAAATTGTGCCGTTTCCTGTTGGAAAGGGTCAAGCTGAAGATTCATCAGAATTACGTATGAAAAAGTTTACAAATCGTAAAAATGGTTTTTCGTCTTTCCCTGGAGATTCGCAAAAGGGTCCTCAGGAGAAATTTGTCGACTTTATTGTGGAAAAACTTGATGGAATGGATTTATCGATAATACTATTTGCTAAGGCTCATTCAGCAACTTTCGCACTCGTAGTGTAATAGTTTTTATTGTTATAAAATACAGGGTGTAATGTAATTAATGGCTAAAACCACAAGGTATTCTTTAACTCGTTTTAGAAGAAAATAATATATGAAAATATGTAGTAAACATTCTAACTTTTAAGTTACAGAGTGTTAAAGGTTTATTTAAATTATTGTTTTCTTATAATAACTTTAAAACTCTTAGGGATATTTTTATAAAATTTATTATGCACCTACCAAGCACCAATAGAAATTTTTTGATGTGGAGTTTTTAAAAATTATGTTTATCAGTGGGGTCCTTACGGAATTTACACTGGAAATAAAAAAAATGGTACGCTACTTCTGAATTATCCTAAACCCAAAATGGAATTATCAGATATAATTTTTTTTTTACTTTTGTTTTTAAATTTTTAACGTAATAACAGTAGAAATTTACCACGATATAAAAATAGATATTAATAATATTTCTTATAAATTTTTGCTTTTCAAATAATTGCGGTATACAGTTACATTAACCTAAAAAAGTGTTTTCAGTAGTTTTTATCCTTAAATTTTAAACCAGATGTAGTAGTAACATAAAATAAATAATTTCATCCTCTAGATGTTTGAAGTCGTACTAAATAAGTCGTTAGTACTTGTAACAGTTAGAAGACAAACACATACTAAAAAAGGTGCAAGAAATTCAATTAAGGAAATATAAAAAAATCCTAAAGTTTTTCCTTTTATTGTTAAGGGAAAAATTAATCATAATATTAAAAATTGTAATTACCAAACATATAAAGAATTGTTAAAGTAAAAAACATAAATATAAATAATAAATAAAGGGTTTACCAAGAGCGTCAGAATTTTAAAATGTTACTGTAGCTGCATTGCTTAAAATTATTTTACCAAAAATCATAGTGTTCGATTAAACAACAAGTAGAAATTATTAAAGAAGAAATTACTAAAATTAAAAAATTATCATTAAAATGCGAGTTATTTCAACAAATAGTAATGTGAACTGGCCACCAAGGTGGTGCAAACTCTCACCCTTGGACTATTTTCGGTAAGGCTACCTCAAATCTTAGGTCAATGAGAATGTGCTAAGAACGTTTCGTGACCTCAAGCAGAACATCACACGCTCCATTACAAATTTATCGGGTTATATGGATTAAAAGGTAATTAGAAGTTGAGACCCAAAAATTCATTTAACTGAACAAAGTAGACACGAACATTTGAACAATATTATTTTTATGTTTTACCCATCTATTACTGATCTGTAATACCTTAGAAACGGAATATGTTATGGTAGCAATAATACCTGCTATCACACCTAGGGCATTATAAGCGGGCATTATGATAATTATAATGCCCTAATGCGCTAATATGGAAATTTTATTGCTTATCCCATTTTATTTCTCTCACAATAAAGATCAAGTTTATACAAAAATAATTTTTCTTAAATAATACTAAAAATTAAACTTTATTTCCAAAATAAAAATTACAATTTTGAAATGTCCCGGAAAATGTAGCTGATCCCACTATAGAATGGTCGGTGTTTTTTGTGATGGTAGCAGCGGTGGTAGCACTAACGCTATTTTGTATAGAAGAACAGTCCATTAAAGAATTTTCATTAGTCGATACGGAATTAACATCGGAATTAACTGAATTGGCAATCATTTTGGCTACTTTGTTTTTGGATGAAATACTTTCTTCTATATATCCTTCAGCTACTGAAGAGCTTTTCCATTTCCCATGTTGTTTTAGCGTTTCAACAAACGAAGCACCTGCCTCAAAAGTAAAGTTGACCATGTGCGACGCAAACAGTGGCTGGTGTAAGCTTCTGCATTATCCAATTTTAAAAATTTTGTGATCAATGTTGGGACGCTTCCTATGGTATTTTTTCAATGGGTTGTACTGTACATCGACCCTTTCTATAGGTTAGAAATAATCTTCGTTCCTTTATTCCAGCTGGTCTTAATGTTTGTGTACTTTTTTATTAAATTTAAAGCGCCTAAATCTTCTTCAATGATATTAAAACTTTTTGAAGTTGAAGTTTTAGTTTCTGGTACCTTTAAAACCAAGACTGTTCCTCTATCTTCAATGTCAACAATAGTCATTTTGAGCAACTCATCTCGTCTTAAACCTCCAAAAACACCCATTACCAATATGACTTTGTGTACCAAGTAGATATCATCAGGAGCCTTCTTAATAAATTTTAATATTTGTTCTCCTTCCAAAACTTTAGACTTCTTCGGGACGTATCCTTTCGACTTAACTTTTAAAAAAGATATGAGACGATGGTATTGCGAAATGTCTATATTTTCATAGACCATCAACGTAGACCTTAGGGTGGAATACTTGGTCCAGAGAGAGTTCGGACTGTATTTTTCCGACTAAAAATAATAAAGTTTGTTAAATATATGTATTAAAATAAAATCAATAACTTACCAGTTCCTGAAAATATGCCATTAAAACGGTTTCGGTTATTTGAAGAATTGCGTTCGCATCTTTCCAAATACCAAATATGCCATACTCCCGATCATACTGTTGCCTTGATTTAACTGGCAAAAGATTTTCGGTCGCTTTTATGGCCTTTTCTCTTATATTTTGTGGAATTTCTTTCATTTTGAGCAAATCGTTAAATAAAAAATGCCAACTGACTAACTGATAGAAACATCAAAGTCAAACTTAACACCAGTCATTATCTACTTACGTATACAGGTACAGGTGCAACTTATTTTTTGTATTGCGAATAAATAATGTAATTAGTCATTGAAAAACTCTTTTTGGGTAAAACATAAAGCATTGTATGCACCACGGGCTTTACTGGACTATAATGCCCATCAGGTCGAAATCTAGCCCTCGGGCCAGACCCTCGGGCTATTTCGACTTTCAGGGCATTATAGTCCTAGTAACGCCCTTGATACATAAATAGCTATTAAAACTTAATGTCATAAATTTCTGTTTCTAATAAAATATAAGTTACTTTTCACAGTTTATTTTTTTTTTACAATGATCTGTAATGGCCTTGTTTTACTACAAAATAATTATAATATTTATCTATTTACCGATAAAGTAAAAAACTTTATTATTAAAAACCTGTCTACGCACATTGGAAATTTTCTTTATTATTATTGACCCTAAGTTTTTTTTTTAAATTTAATTAAAAATTGTCAATATAGGAGTCTTATCACGTGAGAAAAGTACTATACTCTATACAGGGTGTCCCACCGGGAACTGCTACGATTGATTTCTCGGAAAGTAGGCTTTGGAAAATTTTAAAAATTTGATAACATTATAAACTCGGTGGGGGACATACAACTAAAATATTTTAACAGTTCTATTACTTTCAGTTATACCGAAAGTTATTGTCAAATTCCTTATTTTAAATGTAACACCCTATATTATATTTTTTTTTTTTTTTTGATTTTGCATAAAATTCTACACATTATTTATGTATAATGTTCTATACCTAAGTCCAACCGTTTATGACTTATTTTAAATTTATGTTAAAAATGACATTTTCAAGCTATTACATAACAATCTTTTTTCTAAACAAAAGTTTTTAATATAAGTTGGAGTTGGATTCCTCGTAGAGAAAGAACTACTTAAGTGGACTGTATTTATATTTTCACAATAAAGAAAGACAGAGTGGTCAAAAATATTAGTTGAATGATAAAGATAAAAACCCTAAAAGTCAATTTTTTCAAATGGAAACCCCAATATTTTTTTACGTTATGCTATTAAGCACCAAAATAGGGTTAAGTTTGTATAAGGATGTCCATTCCAAAAATCTATATTTTGTGAAATATAAACAATTTAATATTTACCTCTTCACACAATGATTTTATGTGCGACTTGATTTGGCTTCTACAGGCCATGGCCTCCAAATGCGGCGCCATAGCCAACTACCCGTAGTTTAAAGCATTGTGAAAATAGATAAATATTAAATTATTATTATTTCAAAAACTATAAATTTTTGAAATGGACATCCTTATATAAACTTACCCTTATTTTTAGTGCTTAATATAATAAAATAAAAAAGATGAGGGTTTTCAATTAAAAAATTGACTTTTAGGGTTTTGTCCTTATCACTTTTAACCATTATTTTTGACCACTCTGTATTTCTTTATTGTGAAAATATCAATACAGTCTATTAAAGAAGATCTTTCTCTACAAGGAACCTAACTCCATTTCATATTAAAGGCTTTTATTTAAAAGAAATTGATGGGTATGTAATAGCCTCGAAATGTCGTTTTAACAAAATTTAAAACAAGTCAAAAACGGTCTGACTTAAATATAAAACATTAAACATATATAGGGTGTTCCTTTTAAAATAAGGAAGTTGACATTAACTTCCGGTATAAACGGAAGTGGTAGAACTATCAAAATGTTTTAATTGTACGTCCCCCACCGACTTTATAATATTACCAAATTCTCAAAATTTTCCAAAGCCTATTTTCCGAGAAATAGATCACCGCAGTGGGACACCGTGTATAACATATTATTCGCTTTATTATTTCTAAGACATTTAAAAAGATTTTATATCCAAATCCTGTTTTATAATCTTCCTCTAAAAATTTAAATATTTTACTAACTTTGCAAAAAAACGAAAACTATAAAACCTAATTTTAAAGAGTTTATTTTATTTCAGGTTAGGACATATTGAAGTTTAAAAAGAGTAATAAAAAAATTGGAAAGGAAAACTGTATAACAACACAGGAAGCTGGGTTCGTAAAAATACAGAAGCGCCTACATATCTCTAAAATCACTCAAATCAAGTAGAATTAAACAGTGATATTAGCAGGGCCGGATTTAGGTATGTGAGCCGTGTTGAAGCCTCCTTATTAAACAAATTTAGTACCAAAACAAGAATGAAGAGCAAAAAAGGTTCTTACCAATTAAATTTAATTCTTGTAACCCACGAAAACATTGAAAATCAAAAACACCCACCAGTCACCTCATTTTCATTTCCTGTACTCTCCTTTCCTTTTTTTTTTTTAGCGGTGTGAGGTCTCTCAATCTATGGGGACCCCGGGGCCAGGGGCCCCGCCTAGCCCCCCTTAAATCAGGCCCTAGATATTAGCGTTGTTGCCAGGTTTCCCAGTTTTGAGCTACAGGTAATACTTTGGTTATTTTAAATAAAATTGCCACTTCTTTTGATTACAATGAAATAAGCGTGTCATGATACGACATCAACTCAGTTTTATTAAAAAAGTGCTAAAATCAATGTTTAATTAAGCATGCCCCAAAAGTTTTAAATACCGAATATTGTAAACACAGCTTTAGTAGTTTAAAATATATTTAGTCGCCTATATTTTGTTTCGATTCACTTAAAACATTTTGGATACCAAATTTCTTAAATAAAGTTTAGTTTTACCAATAAAAGCGTCGGAATTAAAAAATGACACAAAATATTACCTAGAAGTAAGATGAAAGTAATTTTAATTTTTTAAAGTAATCCTTATTTTTAATTTATAGAGCAAGAGCAGAGTATCCCTGCTAATATGTAAAAAAAATCACTATTCTGTAGAAAAGCCAAATACCATTTTGTTTCAATTTGTATTCCCAAAAAGAAATAAACTACAAAAATGAAATAATTCTAAACATAGATGTGCCACTTTACACTAATATAAAAGACACAACTTGTCTTTAAAAGTTTGTTTTCTATTGGCGAAGAGTTGTAATAATGAAAATTGTTACAAAGTAATTTGTCTATAATTACGGTCTATGTACCTATACCAGCTTTTAAGAAAATATAATATTTTATGTTTAGTTCAAGAAATATCTTATGGGATTTAATTTCTCGCTATATTTGTAAAATGTAATACCTACTTTGAGAACCTGTTTTAGATCTTAAAAACAAACTAATAACTTCTTAAACAAACACCAATTCTTGCAGGTGTGTGGACGGCCCGACAAATGGTGACATTTTTTGTTGGAAAGGGTCAATATGAGGATTTATTGAAATTGCGTATAGAAAGTTTACAAATCGTAAAAATGCCCTTTGGGTCACCCCTGGGAATTTGTGAAAACTTTTGGAAGAGACGTGTCGATTTTATTGTTAGTAAAAAATTAATAAAAAAAAATGTTATTTTACGATTTGCTAAGAGTCAAGCTAGAATATTGCACGAGTACCATCATAGAATATTTTACTACTTATTATTAAAATATTTTTACAAGGTTATTTAAAGGTTTTACTTTTCTTTTAACACTGTATAAAATTCAAGAAACGAGAAAACGTTTTTAAAGAAAATTATGTCCAAAAATGCTTTTTCGAGATACAGGATGTTAAAGTTTTAAGAACAAAATAACCTTTGTTATCATAATTTTTTACATCAAATATTATATATATATATATATATATATATATATATATATATATATATATATATATATATGTATATATAATATTTGATGTAAAAAAATTATGATAAAAAGGTTATTTTGTTCTTAAAACTTTAACATCCTGTATCTCGAAAAAAGCATTTTTGGACATAATTTTCTTTAAAAACGTTTTCTCGTTTCTTGAATTTTATACAGTGTTAAAGAAAAGTAAAAACTCTAAAATATTGTTCAATATATATATATATATATATATATATATATATATATATATATATATATATATATATATATATATATATATATCGTTTGAACAATATTTGTATTGAATTTTATAAAGAAAGAAATGGTACACCACTGCTTTAAATTACTCATTTGCTTTGGGGTTAAATTGATCTCTTGGTATTTACCTGTACGGCGAATGGTCTTATTTAAAAAAATAAAAGCTATTTTGATGCATGGTTAAATCGCCTAAATCTGATGTTTTGTTTGGAAAATTCGTTTTTGTATATTTAGCTATTACACAGTCAAAAACTTAACTTAGAAATAAAACAACATATCAGATTTTGGCGTTTTTGCCATGCATAAAAATTTCTTTTATTTTTGAATACACAACCCGTTTCTTATACGAAAAAATATCAGAAAACTAAATTAATCCCAAAATAAATAAGTAATTATAAAAATCCTATTAATTCGAAGAAAAAGCAGAGCCGTACTATTTTTCTTGAAAAAATCAATACAAATCTTGTTTGAATGCCACTCGTAATTTTCTTTTTAAAGTTTTTTTAGCAAAAAAAATGTACTCCAATGGTCAATAGAACTAACCAAATTTGGTGGATATATTCAGAGTGGTTGGAAAGTTATGATAAAAAAGTTTTTTTCTTAAAACTTTAATACCCTATGTCTTGAAAGGAACGCATTTACTGACATAAATTTATTTGAATAGGTTTCCTTTTTTCTTGCATTTTATACAGTGTTAAAATGAAAATACCAACTTTAAATTAACCCCGTATATGCCGATATCAACACTGAATTCAGAGTATGGTTTTACCCTGGCGTACCGAATTTCGTCCATCAAATCAGCCAATAATGGTTAAAAAGAAGTTGTAAAAGTCTATTTGATAGAATTAAAGTAATTTGTTCTAATCAAAATATAAATATTGAAAAAGATTATTTAAAAAATATTTTAATTCAAAATAATTATCCTCTTGATTTTATAAATAATTGTTTGCTTGAATTTGAAACTCCAATTATAAAACAAAATCAAAATAGACCTATTACAAATTTATTTTTACCATACATTCTCGGACTATTAAATAAAATTTAACGAATAGGGCATAAATTTAATATTCGCAGAATCTTTAAAACACAAAACACAATCAGATCTCAATTAACAAGAACAAAACCATACTACTTAAATGAAAATACAAAAATGTCATTTATAAAATACCTTGCGAATGCAATAAGTTTTATATAGGTGAAACTTCTAGACCATTAGCCAAACGCATAAAAGAACACAGAACATATATTAAAAACACAGAATTTCATAAATCAAAAATCTGCCAACACGCATTTGATAACAATTATAGAATAAACTGGGATGCTTCAAGTATTTTAGCAAGGGAAACTTGTTCTAAAAAACGCAAAATCAAAGAAAGTGCTTATATATTATTAAATAAAGATAATTGTGTAGCATCAATTTCAGTTAATTTAAATAACACTTGGTTGCCTTTGCTTGATACTGAAGTATCTTCAGGAAGACTAAAAATTAACTAACTATTCACCTTTTTGCAAAATAAACAATCAATACACCAGCAATCAGTTATCTATGTCAATATGACACTATAACCAAACAAACATATTTTGACATTTAATGTCAAAGTTTTCAGAATTTCCTAAAAAACATAAAAATTTTAAATTTTAAAATCTAAATAATATTAAATTTTTATTTTTATTATTTTTATTCCATTTATCTTGATAACGGTGGCAGATTTGCCACCGAAACGTCGATTTTTAATTATCTTTTTACTTGTTTAATTTTTTTTGTTTTTTTAGTACTTTTAATTTTATTTTGGCGTGTACAGCAATTTCTATTGACATTTCGGCTGGCATCCCAAGCCTTTATCAAAATAAAATGGTCAAAAACTGCAAATTGGGTGGTACAATACAACAGAAAAATCGCTTACCTTAAAACATAGTACAAAACAATTCTTACATGTCAAATTAAATGGTACTGAAAAATGTAAATAACAAAAATAAAAACACCATCATTTCATCAATGGTGGTATACATACACTGATACTACCTCGATATAGGTATTGCATATTTTTTACCTTTTCAGATACACTTACTAATATTTAGGGAATTTTTATTTTTTGGTATACTTTAAAAAACTTAAAATGTATTAAATAATTTTTTAAAATAATAAGGAAGTTCATAAACAGGAAAGAAACTATTTTAAAAGATCGTTATATACCCTGCTCAAAAATCTTGTATCAGACTTTGAGTTTATGGCGTTGTTTTTCTGCTGTATTTTTATCATTTCATAGAGTTCCCTCCTGGTTTTTAGTTTTTAAGATTTTTACTTTATTAATATAAAAAGTATGATTGCTTCAGTTGCATTGTATGTTAGCGCTGTTTTGTTTTTTTTTTTAATATTTGTGTCCGTTAATTCGATTTTGGATGTATTGACTTATTTGCCCCATATAGACAGCATTACAATCGTTACAAGGTAGTTCGTATACGACATTGTTTTTTTCTTTTGGAATTTGTGATTTTAATTTTAAATACTTTAATTGGAGAAGGTTATGTGCTTTATTACAAATTGTAATGTCTTTATTTTTAAAAATATTTTTAGATTTTGTGACAGTTCTGGTATATAAGGTAGTGTTATAGCCATTTTAAATCTAAGGCTTTCTGCTAAAACCGCATTTTGATAACTTTATAAGTTTTAAAGGTTTTTTGATGTCAGCATTTTTTGTGTATTTGTTGACCAATACTTTTAAATTTTCTCTATTTATTTTTTTATACAACACTTAAAACCAACATAAATAACAAAACACGTTAAAAGTAAAATAAATCTAATTTAAATAATGCAGTTTAGTTTGAGAACTTAAAGATAATATTATTCCAGTATAAAGTAATTTAACATAGTTTTAGTGGAAACTTTAATTCCACGTTTTTGTTAATTTAAACATTAAAGTGCTTAGCAGTTAGAAATAATATTTTAAGTTAAACTTAAATTAAACAAATTGCATTAAAGAGAGGTTGATAATGTGGACATTTTTAATGTATTTGGAAAGAAACAAATAAATGAGACATTTTTAAAAAATTTTCTTTTGCGCTTTAAAGGTTTAGAAAAGCGATTTTTTGAATCTTGTTAGGGATCCCTAGACCATAGTACAGAAAATGAAGCATTTCACCTGACAATATTTTGGTCCTGCATGGATTGACTTAAAATTTAAACAAAGGTAGGGTATAGCCTAAGGATCAAAACCTATATTGAGCCAA
Source organism: Listronotus bonariensis (assembly GCA_014170235.1). NCBI lineage: Eukaryota > Metazoa > Arthropoda > Insecta > Coleoptera > Curculionidae > Listronotus > Listronotus bonariensis. The sequence continues at coordinate 14,875 of JACEGR010004757.1, read as the reverse complement.
AGGGCGCTAAAACCCTGGGGGTGGGGGTGGAAATGTTTTATTACATTTTAACAACAGGAATCCATTAAAGAAGCAATTTTAGGTAAAAAATGTTCTTTATACATTTTTGAAAACTAATACTTTTCAAGTTATTCGCGATTGAAACTACTAGTTTTTGACAGAAAAATCAATGTTTTAATGGGGTTTTTGCGAATAACTTAAAAATTATGCATTTTATTTTAAAAAATGTAAAAAGTAAAATTGTAGGTTCTAAAAGACAAACAAAATAGTTTTATTATAATTTTTCTGCGACCAATTTGAACCAAGATACGGGGTGTTAATGGTTAGTTTTTTCCTTAAATGTTAAATTTAGATATGTCAGGGGTTTATAAAGTTAATTGCGCAGACTGTAATGCGGAATATATTGGTAAAAGTGGAAGGAGCATAAAAACAGAATAAAAGAACACAAAACATCAATTTTAAATGGTTTAAAAACACAGGCATTTCAACATATTGTATAGAACAAAACCACTTTATAGATCTTAATAATGTTAAACTACTCCATAGAGAAAACAAAGGTAAAAAATTAAATTTATATGAACAACTAGACATTAAAAAATCACTTATAGACAATACAACTCTTTCTACCAATGATCAAATAAATTTCGCAGATATGCCAATTATAAATAAATTTATTACCACATCTGGGCCGCATAATAAAACCCTAATAATATTTTATAGACCTTTTTGGGAAAAACGTGTTAAATGTTAATAATTATTGAAACATTAAAAAGCAATTTTTCCTATTTGGTATTAATATTTAAAAAATGTTTAACAAGAAACCAACTGCGGATACAATTCAGTGTATTAAATTTAATAGTTTTAAAGTCAAATAACGGAAAAATGCTGCCTGCATATTTAAAAAAAATCATGGAATCTTTTTTAAGGTACCCAATTAGGCCATACATTTTTATTTTTAAAAGAAATTTCTAGCATAGTAATTGAGTGAGTTATGATAAAATTAGGTTTGTATCTAAGTTTTCCAACGAAAAAATCATTTAAGACAACCGCCCAACTACCCCTCAATTAAAATTATGCTTCGCCCTGTGCATTTCTCTTTATACATGCACTAATATTACGTCCAGGAAGTTTGACCAATTTTAAATGCCTAATTTTAGAAAAATTTGAGTTTTAAGTAAAAAGCTATTTTTAACAATTTCATATTTTTCACCTCATTTTTCTAAATAACTCCGAAAATACAGGAGATAAAAAAATAATAAAACTTTAAATTGCAGCTTTTTTATTGACTATAATTTTTCCTTTCGTAGATATTCTGGACAGTGAATATTTGGCGAGATGTAGTAGTTAAAAACCTCTATCGCCCAACTTTTTCCTTACAACAATTTTCGTTGGTGGTAGCTTACAGGGGTTGCAGAAATTAAATGTGTTGATTTGACAAATTTCAAAAATTTATTGCAATTGGAATTTTCTCTGTTAATTTTTAAAATATTTTTTAAATAAACCAAAAAATATTTGTCCTACAAGATGTAAGGATTCATCAAAGTGTCCCCTACCACCAACATGTATGGTTAACAATGTCGTAAAAATATCTACCAACCAGCTGTTTATTTTTTATTGAATAAATAATATTTATATAATTTAACACCCACATTGTCCTACAAATTGCAAGGTACGTCATCCTGGTTTTTAAATATTCATCAAAGCAACATATTTAATCTCTGCTACTCCTGTAGTCTACCACTAATGAAAATTGTTGTAAGAAAAAAGTTTTCGTCAAAATGAAGCTACTTCCAAAAATTAACTTGTTAGTAATGACTGTTAAAAATGGTCCAGGGATTCCTAATTAGTCCTTTAAAACATTTTCCAAGAGTATCTTGTAAGTACCGTTTTACTGATACGTCAAACCGACCTTAAGGGTTACGTCTGCCAATAGATTTGCAACCTTTTAGATAGAGGCGCTTTGCATTTTTAGGCTATATTGATATTGTTAGTAGTACGGAGTAACTCAAAAGTAATTAAAAAATACTTGGATTTTCTTTTAATTTAAAATACAGAATTACAAATGCACTTTTAAGTTACCTTGGGTTTACAAAAATGAACAGGGTTTTCATATACCGAGTGATGCATCGCAGGGCGGGACATAGGAAATCCCATGTAATTTTTAATGGGGTCAATTATTGGCTTCCCTAATTATATTAGAGAAAAATTATATTAAAGTTTATTGAAGACAATGCAAATCTACGTACATGGTAAAACTTTAGACTTTTCGGTTAAGTCGTTTGCTAGTTAGATGCTAATATATTTTTAAAAATTGTTACATTATTATCGTCTCATATTTATGAACAACAATAAAAATACCAGTTAGCGTGACATAACGTTGTCATTTTGGGATTTATTGCTTTATTATTATCAAAAAATCATACAGTGAAAAGATTAAAGTTGTATTTACCATTAAAAGATTTTTTTAAAAGATGAACAAAAATATTACATTTATTATGTCTATCCTTAATAGTTTTAGAAATATGACCACTTAACTGAAAACTAGTAGATATAATTTCTATTATATCTACCTGCGCCACTAAGCTGAGACTGTAAATATATTTAAGATAATTATATCTGCTGTTATTCAGATTTAAATGGAAATATTTCCAAAACTATGAATTAAGGGTAGATATATTAGATGTAGTATTTTTGTAAAGCTCTTAAAAAAATGTTGACGTGATATACAGAGTGTTTGATTAAAAAACAATACCTCTTTATTTTTCCTAAGTTTAGTGTGTTTCTTTTTTTTTTATTGTTGAAATTGGGTTGCAAAATATATGTAAAGAACATCCTGTACCTAAATTCTTTGTGTGCGTTACTTTAAAATGACAAGAATATTTAAAATTTTAAACCTATTTTTCTGGTAATAAAGAGAGGAGATAACTCTGAATAAGTTAATTTTGACACAAAATGTGTCTGTTTTAAAATAAAAATTGACGTGTTACATAGGGAAGGTTTGTTTTAATTTGAATACCAATTAAAACGATAAAAAATATTTTTTCTATGACCACATATGAAAATAACATACAACGCACTCCTTGATCCTGACGAATAATATCACACACGTGTTGAAATCTACTTTTCAACACTAGTGTTGAAAACTTAATTTCCGTTAAAACGATATTTACAGTATATTTTTAACAAACTAAAAGTTTTGACTTTAACACACATTTTCTTTTTTTTGAAATTATATTCATTTTAATATTATCTTTAAGGGTTTATTAGTTTATTTATAAACATTTTTTATAGCAAATGCTTTTATTAATAATAGGCAACCCATTAAACAATAGAAGTGTCTAAAGCTTCGAAGGCCAAAGTAGGGATCTCGATTTGTTAAATTTTAACTTAACCACAAAATGCCAGACGATTTTTTGTCTAAATAAATCATACCTTGTTAGAAAAAGGCTAATATCTGGTAAAATAAAAATAAAATTGCCAATAAATTAGAGTTGAAATTTAATTTAATCCATTTAAAACTGTACGTTTTGTTTAGTAATTAGGTGTTTTTACGCAATTTGAAAAACTTATTTAAAGAAATTATAGTGCATACACTTTTGTTGGGAAACTAAAATAAAAAAATACTAAATACTTACATGCTTTTACATACAATTAAAGGTAATTTATTTATTTGGATTTTATGGCATTGACATTGATTTACGTCTAAGCTTTTGTCAAATTATCTTGTCTGCGTTAAAATTAATGATATAAAAAAACTAACTTGGGATTTTTGATATATAAATATTTTTTGGTCGTAGGAAAAATATTGTACATGACTCGTGCCAAAAGTGATTTTCACACTAGTAGTATTGTCGAACTCGGCTATCCCCTCGTGCGACAACATTCCCACTCGTGTGAAATATATCACTTTCGACACTTGTTATGTAAGATACTATTTTAACACTAGTGTTGAAAAGTACATATTACAGATGCTTAATTTTCGTTAAAAGATATTTACAGTATATTTTTAACAAAGTAAAACTTTTGACTTACCAGTGCTAACACACATTTTCTTTTTTCAAATTATATTTATTTTAATTTTGTTAAAGGGTTTATTAGTTAATTTTTAGACATTATTTTATAGCAAATCCTTTTAATAATAACAACCCATTAAACAATGGAAGTGTCCAAAGCTTCGAATGCCAAAGTAGGGATCTCAATTTGTTAAATTTTAACCTAACTACAAAATGCCGGGCGATTTTTTTAAATAAATCATACCTTGTTAGAAAAAGGCTAATATCTGGTAAAATAAAAATAAAATTGCCATTAAATTAGAGTTGAAATTTAATTTAATCCATTTGTTACTGTAAGTTTTGTCTAGTGATAAGGTGTTTTTACGCAATTTGAAAAACTTAATTAAAGAAATTACAGCAGATACACTTTTGTAGGGAAGCTAAAATAAAAATAGTAAAAACTTACATGCTACTTACAATTTATTTGGATTTTATGGCATTGACACTGATTTACGTCTAAGTTTCTGTCAGATTATCTTATTTATGTTTTAATTAATGATATTAAAAAACTAACTTAGGAATTTTAGTATATAAATATTTTTTGGTCGTAGGAAAAATATTGTACATGAGTCGTGCCAAAGTGATTTTCACACTCGTGGTATTGTCGAACTCAGCTATCGCCTCGTGCGACTACATTCCCACTCGTGTGAAATATATCACTTTCGACACTTATTATGCAATATACTATAGAAATTAGTGTTCCAGAATAACCATTGCCACCATTAGACGAGTAGATCTATTTGTCATGAGAGAAGAACTGTCCCAGCTAACAGATAACTTTAGTGTAGCAATATTCTCTGGCGGTTGATATGAAACATGGCTGAATATAACTCTAGTTAATGGACTGTTAGACTTAAGCTTTAAAGTTGTACCATTAATTAACGTTATTTAAACCGAGCAAATGCCTTTTGTGCATCTCTTTGGGATATTCGGCTTTAGTAATGGCCTATTTATCGTTTCCAGTGCATAATCTCATTTGGTCATTGTATTAATATTAATTAGAGATGTGTGCAACCTGCAGGATACACCATTACATACTTTATACAGGGTGATTCAAAAAACATATGCCATCGCTTAAGGGGAGATTTCTTAGCCAAAAATAAGACAAAAATGTCATATGAATATATGAACGCAAATACTTTGTTTCCAAGATACAGGGCGTTTAATTTTTTATAATTTTTCTTTTCTTTTGGATATTTTTAAAACTACGCCAGCAATTTGGCTAAAATTTGGGACATAAGGTACATTTATTAGTAGACATATTTTAATTATAAGGAATTACTTATATTTTTACCAGAGGCGTACTTGTGGGGTAGACACAAAATATTTTTTAAATTAAAACATGCACGCCACTGATTTTAATAAATTTTGATAGCGCAATTAAATACTGTACTAAATGCTTAACAAAACTTATCTTTTAGCATTTTTCGAATTTCGTTTGGTTTTCGGGATATTTGCGATTTTAACACGGGCTGCAGCTACTGACCTCCATCTACGTTAAGTTATAAAAATCATCAAAGAGTGCTTTAATTTAAAAAAGAAAAAACTAACCTGCAATTTAACTTAAAAAGTGGCTAAATGAGATGCTGATAATGTCCTCCTTCAGCTTCGTTGCATGCTCTTAGTCTTCGTCCTAAAGATTTGCGTACTTTTGCGCAAATGGTACGATTTTGTCTTATTGTTTCAAATGTCGCAAAATGTGGTGGTGCTCCGTCATGTTGAAACCATAATCTGTTATTGTTTCTTAGATAAAGTGGCAAAATATCGGGCAATTCGTTTATCAAGAAATTGAGGTAAGACGCTCCATTTAATTTATTCGGTAGAACTACAGCACTCTTGGATGATTTTTATAACTTAACGTAGATGGAGGTCAGTAGCTGCAGCCCGTGTTAAAATCTCAAATATCCCGAAAATCAAACGAAATTCAAAAAATGCTAAGAGACAAGTTTTGTTAAGCATTTAGTAAAGTATTTAATTGCGCTATCAAAATTTATTAAAATCAATGGCGTACATGTTTTAATTAAAAAATATTTTGTGTCTACACCACAAGTACGTCTCTGATAAAAATATAGCAAATTTCTTATAATAAAAATATGTCTACTAATAAATGTACCTTATGTCCCAAATTTTAGCCAAATCGCTGGCCTAATTTTAAAAATATTCAAAAAAAAAGAAAAATTATAAAAAATTAAACGCCCTGTATCTTGGAAACAAAGTATTTGCGGACCCATGTTCATATGACATTTTTGTCTTATTTTTGGCTAAGGAATCTTCCCTTAAGCGATGGCATATGTTTTTTGAATCACCCTGTATAAGGCCATTGACTATTATTTTAAATAGAATAGTAATATTTAAAAGCAACGACATAATTAAGAATGGTTTTGGGTGTCTAAATACAGGGTGTTGGAAAAATATTGTTCATAGCTTTAAAAGGTGATTCCTTGCATTATTCTAATCAAAAAGTTCATTATAAATTAAGTCTTAAAATCAATAGTTAAAAATAAATAGTCGTAAATAATTAAATTTTCCCAAACATTTTATAACGTTGTCCTGTTATTAGGACCTGAGTCCCTAACCCGATCACAGGGTATGCATCGCGCTCTCGCAGACATGTTTAAAATAAACGGTATAAAAAGTTAGTTTAGACTCTAAATAGGATTTTGCAAACTTTGACTCCGCCCGGAGAAGTCGTAAAAAACAAAAGACGACTAAATTAATTTTTCCATGGCTACTAAATAAACTGTTTTAGCTTAATCATGGCACCCTAGATTGTAATTTAAAAAAAGGAATTTTTAACAACTGAAATGTCAAAAAATGACATGTAAGGTGTCATTGTATTCAGAATGTCACATTCTATTGATATAGGATGAAATATACCAGTGGTGCCATTTAAAATTTAAAAGTAATAGTCATTTTCCGGTTAAACCTAAAGTAATAGAAAACAAGTACATAGACCATCCAATCCAAAATTATGTTAAATAATGATATAACAAATTTTATTTTTCTATCTTAAAAGGTAAAAATTATAGGGGAACTACCTGTGAGAAACACCCGGTAGAAAAAAAGTAGACGCTGATATTTAACATAAGAAAATGTATGGTAGACTACGATTCAGCTAAGAAAAAGCCACGCGGTCATTACTTTTGTCTCACCTTCAAATTATTTCCCTTTTGTTGCTCGCACACTATTTAAAAAACACGATGAGAAAGAAATAGTAAATTGCCGTCTTTCTTTGTATGACGGCTCTGGCTTTTTCTTAGCTGCATTCATCTATACTTGGTTAAAATGAAACTGATTTTGGGGTTCTGATATTGCAAAAAGGTGATAATTTATATTTTAATTATACTGTTAAATTTTGGGTAGCTTCTTTTAAAAACCAAGACAAACCAATAAGGAGTAACAACCTGCGGTATTAATAGGTATAAACTTTTTTTTGTATCTTTGGACAAACCACGAAGACAAAAAGCATAAATACTAACGTACCGTGGGTGTCTTAGGCGGGGTAAGAGAGAGTTTGTTGACACGGGACTTAAATACTTGAAGATTTGGGGGGGCGGAAAGACCTCCGCGGGCAGCAGGTTACACATTCTAGAAACTCTAGGGATAAAAAAACGAACAAAGTGGGAAGTTCGGGGCCTGTCCAGTTGGACCGTATAGGGATGCGTACGGTATAAATTTTTAGTGATAATTTGATTTTACCAACAAACGAAGAAAATTTTAATATCCATAACCGTAGGTGGTAGAGGAGCTTTCCTCGCCTGAGGAGGTACCACCCTACTCACCATTTAAAGAACCCGTGAAGTCTTAACGGACGTTTCGGGTTTTGGGTGTGTGAGTCAGTTTTCCTTCTTTCTTCTCTTTCTTTTCTTTTTTTCCTTTTAACCCCCAAACTATGTACAAATGATGGCGGCACACCCGGAAGTAAAATATTCCGGAGGTAAAATACCCCTCCATTCAGATCTCCGGGCGAGGGGTGCATCCAGGAGGCCTTCATCGAGAAGTTTAATTTATTTTGTAAACATATGTGGGCTTAACACCAATATAAACTCCGTTCACCATCACCTTCAGTCATCTAAGCCCCACATACTGTTTCTAACGGAAACAAAAATAAGTTCTAAATCTTCAACCAGCCACCTTCTCTTCCCAGGCTACGAACTTATTTCGTCTTTCCGCCCACATGGTGGCGTATGTGCTTACGTCCGCAACGATCTGGCTTGGCTCGAGTTTCCAATCTTGATTCGGGTAGGCCTGATATCCTTTGGCTCAAACTTTCAATTAGGTCTTCAACTAAATTTATCTGCTGTTTCTACCGGTCCCCATCTAATAATTCCTATGTCGAATTCTTTGACTTTTTTCAACAAAGATCGATAGCATAATTTCTCAGTTTTCATCGGCTGAAGTAATCGTGCTTGGCGACTTCAATGTCCATAATAAGGATTAGCTGGGCTCTTCAAAAACTAACCCAAAAGGCAGAGCAGCCAAAATCTTTGCAGTCAGTAACTCTCTTACCAACCTTATTATGAAACCCACCTATTTTCCTAGAGCGCCAAATCATAGTTTAAATCCCCTAGATCTCTTTCTTACTACCAACCCCGAACTCTATGAAACATCTGTCGCAGCACCCCTAGGTCGCTCAGATCATGGCTTAGTTACTATATCTTACCCTGCACATCCCGAGGTAAATGAATACATGCCACCACGCACTGTATGGCACTACAACTCAGCCGACTGGGATGGCCTAAGGGACTTCTTCGCCACTGGAATTCCATCAACTTTTCTTCTCGTGATCCTTCTCAAATTTTCAATCAACTAACTGAATCAATTTAATTGGGCATTGAAACCTATATTCCACACACCATCAAGAACCCCAAACAATGCAATAACAAACTCTGGTTTTCCAAATCTTGTGATAAAGCTAGAATTTTAGAAGTTCATGCTCACAAGAAGTTTCTACAGGATCCTAGTCCAGAAAACCGACAGGCCAGCATTGAAGCAAAAAACTACTACAATCAAATAATTTCTGAAGCCAAAGACTCCTTCGACAATCGTATTAAAAAAAGTTCTTTCTTGCTCAATTGGCAGCAAATCTTTCTGGTCCTTTGCGAAAAACATAAGTAGGAATTTTTGTACCAGTTCTTTTTACCACTAACTATGGAAGATAAAATTATTTCTACCGCTAAAGGAAAGGCAGAACTATTTGCCAAACAATTTGCTGCCAATTCATCCCTTGAGCCTCCCGTAAATCATCCAATTCCAGCGGTTACCCCAGTTCCTTATAAAATGCCAGATATTATTTTTAAAGTAAAACACATTAAGCGTATCCTTTCTTCCCTTAACACCAAGAAATCGCCTGGGCTGGATGGCATACCAGCAATTGTTTTAAAAAATGTGCTCCAGAACTTGCACCAATCCTAACTCGGATCTTTCGAATTTCTTACGACACAGTTATCTTTCTAGAGAGCTGGAAAGCTGCACGTGTTCAACCTATTCCCAAGAAAGGATCTAAATCCCTTCCATCTAACTCTAGACCAATTTAAATTCTCTCAATTCTTTGTATATTAATGGAAAAATTAATTAATTCACAAATTCTTAAGTACTTAGAAAAACACAAAATTTTGCATGACAGGCAGTATGGATTTCGCTACAAAAGATCTACAGCAAATCTTCTTTTCTTCGTATCTCACTGTTGGAATAAGTCTCTTGAGTTTCTAGGTGAGTCCCAGATCGTTGCTCTTGATATATCCAAAGCTTTTGACCAGGTCTGGCATGCCGCACTTCTTAATAAACTTCCCTCTTATGGTCTTTCAACTAAACTCTGTACTTGGCTCTCTAGTTATCTATCTGATCGACGTATATCAGTTATTGTGGACGGCCATTCTTCAAGCTTTCACCAAGTAAATGCTGGAGTCCCTCAGGGTTCAGTTCTGGCACCAACATTGTTTCTTCTTCACATCAACGACCTGCTCTCGTCCACAACTAATTCCATTCATAGTTTTGCTGACGATAGTACCCTTCACGCCAGTTTTCAGGTTTCTAAACCCATCACTAAACCTAACTTGGAAAACAAACGCAGAGCGATGCAGATATCTCTTTCGCAGGATCTTCCTCCATTCACGGTTCCCAACAGAGAAACTCGTGGTTCCGCGCGTATGCATCCCTATACGGTCCAACTGAACAGGCCTCGAACTTCTCACTTTGTTCGTTCTTTTATCCCTAGAGTTTCTAGATTGTGGAACCTCTGCCCGCGGAGGTCTTTCCTTCCCCCCAAATCTTCAAGTATTTAAGTCCCGTGTCAACAAACTCCCTCTTACCTCGCTTAAGACACCCACGGTACGTTAGTATTTAGGCTTTAAGCCTTCGTGGTTTGTCCAAAGATAAAAAAAAAAAAAGAAACACGGGTAATTTTAATACCATGTAATAACGACAAAGAAAAAATTGTCCCTGATGGTAAATAACTTTCAAAAAGCAATGTTCTCCGGTGAGTATATGAATTATAGTCACACATAACTTTAGTTAATGGACTGCAATACTAGAGCGTACAAGTTGTACTATTAATTACGGTAACGTTCGCTGTTTAAGAGCCTTTTGTTCATCTCTTTGAGAAGTCCACAGTTTATAATGGGTAATAAAGAGGTATTTAATGTTTTTAGAGCAGATTCTGTTGTGGCACATAACTATTATTATAAGGAGTTTTAAGTTTAATCGCCAGGTGATTATATTAAAGTAGTTTATTGTTTTAATATCTTGAAATAATGGTAGCACGTGGTGTAAAACGAAGCCGCTAAAATATTTGTAAGTTTTAAAGTAGAAATGGGTCGTGAAAAACTTCGGGCCTTTATTTTTTGGGTGCATTGGGGAAGCATTCCTTGGGTGCTTATTTTATTACTTCTGGATATAAAGGATAGAGGGAAGAAGTGCCATCTGAATGTATTAACATGTGTCTACCGGAAGGGAGCAACTTAAGGTAGCTTTACAGTAGAAAGTAAAAAGGTTTTAACCAATTAGCATAAATTATTAGAGCGAGAGACAAAATGAAAAACAACAGGTAGAAAGAAACACTAAAATCTTTTTATATGCTACTGTGGCGCCACCTTAATTTCCCTTCCCCTGCTTCCGATAAACACTTTTTTAACTTGTTCGCCATAAAAGATACTAGGTACACCTCCCCTCTACCCTCCATACTCCCTGAACATTCGCTGATTCTATTCTATTCTATTTTCGGTTTTTGGCTTTCACACTTAATGCATTCAGCCATCGTCAAGTGGTTGGAAAATTGTATTGTCGGGTTCTAGACCCCCATATTTTCCTTTTATTGCTCAAGACATCAACAACAGCGATAAACTTTTGAACATGCATAAATTGTGACTGTCAAGCCAGTGGCTGCTGCTGGTATTGCGCATAACCGTCACTTTCACTACTGACGTTTTTCCGCAAGGCGTGCGCACCTCCTCGACCATACGAAGACACCATGTGTTCAACACCAAAACGTAAAAACTTCAGGCTTTAGGAATCTTCACTCACAGCGCTTAGCCCCAGAAGAAAGAAGCCCCAATTTAGCGTGAATCTTTCTCGATCCCCAAGGGTACAGCTACGCTCGTACGACGCCTTCAATCGCCTACCCGGGAAGTCTATGTAGACTTCTACGTAAACGTGAACCGCACTACTCGAAGACCGCGGATAGAGTAAACATTCGCTAATGTCAAACATTATGTTATTTATAGTCGTAGGCTTTCGAGACATGATCAGTGAACAAAGAAAGGAAAGTAAAACCGATAACATTGTTTTAGAACTTATGTGGCTAACTTCATTCCAAATGTTTACTAATATTTTAAATGGCATATCTCACGTGGTCAAATGATCATCATTACTTGCAAGTGGAGGAACTGAGGGAAGTGAAACTAAGCATGTCTCGAACGAATACCAGTTATGTCAGCAATGTGACCGCTAGTTGTTGAGCATTGCTATAAATAAACTAAAGTAGTTTAGTACAAGAATCCCATGGAATAGAAAATGACATGTCAAATTTTGACACCACTAACTACTTTATTTGCAATAATACTTAATAGTAGGAAAGCTAGGAACCCTTCGAGTTGGGCCTGTAAGGCTAGACATTTGTATAGTGATGAGTCATAGCATGCTAAGTACGACAAGCATCACCTGGCAACCATCATCTCTGCACATCATCACCCTGTATATTTTTGAAAGTTTAAAATGATTATAGTAATAAAAAAAACTGGGAGCTATAAGCTTAATTTTTTTCAGGATAGTTCATTTATAGTATGGTTTAAAAAAATTACAGTCGTTTTCAATGAGCACAAATACCTGCCAGGCGAACTGAAAGGTATGGCTTGATTTGAATGCCCATATTTCCAAAACTAATAAAGTTAGATGTACCCAATGTGGTATTTTCTTAAAGCTCTTTTAAAGATCTTTTTAATAATAATATAATATACAGGGTGCACTTTTTTCACCCTGTATATTATTACCAGTATCACTGTTAAAAAGATATTTAAAAAGCTTTTTCGTGATTTTTTTAAATGAAAGAGTCATTATATACAGTGTGTATGCCTATGTTCTCCACATATTGGAATTTTTTTATTATTAATTTTACGAAAAAAGTTATTTTTTATAACAAGTTCTGCATGGTCTAAAACCTAAAATGCAATCACTGGATATTCTTTATTTTTTCATTAGTATACAAGGTATCTCAAAAAATTTTAATTTTGTTTAAGAGGAAAGTATCCCTATTTTTGAAAATAATTAAAATTATTATTGAGGAAAAATGTTAAGAATTAAAAATAACTTTTAAATATGCAAACTTATTCATTTTAAAGGAAAAAGTTTTTCTTTAATTTTTTATGCAATAACGAACGTTCCTGTGACTTTTTACTGTTTTGACAGATCCTAAGCTTTCTTTGGATATTACATTTTGAAATAGGTATTTACAAATGTACAAATTTAAATTTTCATCATTTTATTCTAAAAAATAAAAAAGGGTTTTTTTGAAAATGAATGAGTTTTCTCATTTAAGAATTATTTTTATTTCTAAAATTTTTTTCTTAATAATAATTTTTGATATTTTCAAAAATAAAGGTACTTTCCTCTTGAACAAAATTTGTGTTTTTGGGATATGTATCTCGTATACTACTAAAGAAAATGAATATCTAATGGTAGCTTTTTAGGTTTTAGACTATGCAGAACTTTTTATAAAGAATAACTTTTTTCGCAAAATTAATAATAAAAAGTTTTTCATATGTAAAGAACTTAGGCGGACACACTGTATTTTCAAAAATTGGTATGTAGTTTACTGAGAGATAAAAATAATATTATATATTTATTTTTTATTTTAATTATTTAAAATGGCGGCTGTACACTAAATGTTTTTAGGGAAGTCGGAGAAAGACTTTTTAATCAGCATGTGCAGGCACTCTAGTTCGTTTCTTGTGATTGGAAAATAAAAACTAATTTTTTTGTGTTCGAAAATGTAATATGTGTAATGTAATGTAATAATTTGTCGGTGAACCTAAAAAAAAGTAAGAAAAAAATAAATTCAAGGAAAACAATTCTTAAAAAAATACTTTATAGCTCAATTTTTCCATCGATTTTATAAAAAAATTAAAAAAATTGGTATTTGGGAGGTTCACATAAAAAGAAATGTTGTTAAATATATGTGTGCAAAATTTAGAAGGATTGATCAATAACTTTTGAATTATCGTGCCCGCAAATTTCAAAATTAAGCTTTTAAAAACGCGTTTAAAGTTTGAATAAGTACATAAGAATTCATAGTGTTCCAAATCACCTCGTATAAAAACACGTGTCTTCGTTTTTATATCTTTATTAACAATGTAACGTAACTATGGTTACAATAACGGCAAAATCGTAAATTGTCAATGTCTCGAAGTTTACAACACAAAAGTCGAATTTATACTGACTGATCCGAAGTTTCCCGTCGCCCTTTTATAGTATGGTGGAAGAGTAAAGAATGATCTAGAATATTCGAGAAATATCGTGAAAATTCCATAGTACATGATGGCATAAAAGTTATTAAGGGATAATTCGGGCGTTTTTGGAAACCTTCGAAAGTGATTAAAAAGCGTGGGGTGCTTAATATATTAAATGTTATAATTATTATATTTGCCAATATCTATGATGGAAAAGTTATGAAAAAATAGTAAAATGCACTTACGCTTTTTACTATGAAGTGAAAATATTTTTAATGAAAAATTATTTTTAATTTTTAGTTCGGTTGCATATAAAAGCGTGTTTTTAGTTTTTTAAACTATTAATTATTTTTCATTTTTAGTTCGTTATATTGCACAAAATTCTTAATATAACAGTAAATTAGAACATACTATTTAATTAAGCAGCAAAAAGAAAATAACCAGCCCCTATGAAATGACAATGGTAGCAAATTTTAAAATTTGCAAAAGATTACAACTCACTAAAAAATTTCTTCTTCATTAAGTAGCAAAGTTTCAAATTTTGCCAACAGATGGCAATCAGGCAATGTTTGGACCGTTGCCAACATTTTGCAATCCACTAAAAAATTTCTTCTTCATTTAATAGCAAAGTTTGAAATTTTTCCAACAGATGGCATCCTAGGTGTTGTTTTTATAATATAATGGAATTTTTTTCCTGGCGATTAAAAAAAAAAGATAAAGGGATACTGTTTGCAGATTATTGCATTGTCATGGGTCCTTAATACGTGTGCAAAGTTTCAAAGAAATCGAATAGCTGGAAGTTGGTTAAAATTAGGCTCAAAGATTCCGTTACATAGGCAGCCAGATAGATAGTTACAACCCAAGTTAATAAAAGCGTGTTAA